>CM029547.1:36623355-36639877 GCA_017141385.1 Sogatella furcifera | reverse complement strand
TAATAACTTTGAATTGATATTGTACAATTTAGGATGATTGTAAAAAGTTTTCTTGGGCTTACACGTTTCTGAACTAAGAAAATCGAATACACTGATGAGTTATAAAGTAATATTCAGTCAGTAAATCAATAAACTTTTGATGCAAAGTTTAAATAGCAAGCAGATGGCACCTACTCCAAATTCAGCATAGGCGAAGAAAGCATAATAAGGTTACTGGTCTAGCTGTTCTTGGAACTGATTAACTGATTATTTATTTTGTTTTGTTTGCATAGATGTTGTGTGCCAAAAAATAAAGTTCGACACCATGGGTTGAAAATGTACTATTCTGTCTCTCAATCTTTTCTAGTCCTCGGCCTACAGCCTCAGACTTGAAAACTGATCTTGAGCCAGAAATCCGCCTTTTTCGACCCTAGGTGCGAAATATACTATAACCAACCAAAATTTGAAAACCCCGCCATGGGAATTTTAAATTACCTACTCCAGCAGCATAAACCTGTACCCCGCCTGTCCAAATTTGAATAAGAACTATGCCGTAACATTGTATTAATTCCATGACATTTTGTACCACCAGTAAAATGTTCGGTACTCCTCTTACTTTTGGGTATTAGCAATTAGAAAGTCGGGGGTGAGAATTTTTTTATTGGTTTTTATTTTTATTTTTGAGTGGTTTTTATTTTTAATATTATTTATGTCAGTCACTAATTTGAAAATGATTGATAATTTTGTATTCAATTAGAACATAATATTGCATATTATTGTAGAGAGTTGTTATCTATATCTATATAAGCAAAATGGCACTGACTGACTGATTCATCACCAGAACTAAAAATCCACTGAACCGAATGCGTTCAAATTTGGCAGGCATGTTCAGTTGGACGTTTAGACGCGCGCTAAGAACGGATTTTAAAAACTTTTCAGGGATACGCTAAACATTTGAGTTTTTCTATAGTTTTTCGGCGTTTTCTCAATTTTTTCGAGAACCAATTTGTAGAAAATGTTGATATTTGGTTGGCAGGTTCAGATAAGGTATAGAAATGTTGTGTTGAAATATTTTTGAAATCCGTTCAAGACTACGCCAGTAATCAGGTTTTCAAAATTGTAGATGTATTGCGGGTTGCATATCTTCCGCCTTGATACGACCAATCCTTAGTGTTCAGCTAATTCAATGGTTAAGCGAGATTATAGATGGAGTAATTAAGAAGATATTGAATCAAGTTTCAAACAATGTTACAAGTTTCAAACAATTCCTAAGGTTACGCTCAATATTAGCGTTTTACTATTTTTTGGAATTTTTCTAAGTTATCTAAGTTATCTAAGTGAAAAGGCGAAGTTTAGACATATATATGTCCATTCTTGGGAAAGGATAATGAGGATATCCTTTCCATTAACACTTGGCCTTGAATTGAAAATTTATAACGAGCTGTTAATATTACTAAAGATAGAGAGGAAAATTTTTATGCAATTAAAAGACTAGATTTAGACTTAATGGATATTTGAGCTATATCATAAGATGAGTAACAATAAAAATGATAATGGTAAATAAATAATTGTAATTTAAATGGGTATTATGAATTGAGATAACTCAAAGTAAAATTATTTACAAGCATATGCTAGTAAATGATAATGTGATGAATGACAAGAACTAGGTTATTATTAAAATAATGTATAATTAATATTATAATAACGGTTTGGATGGTGAATATGTGATGATAGTGTGGAATGGAAGTTCAATTTATAATTAAAAGTATGAAGAGACAGTTATCATGGTGTGTGATGAGAATTGGATTTATTCAAGTATGCAATGAGTAATAATAATAATAATAAGGTGAATAATGGAATTTGTCATGTTGCTGCTCTAAGTCTGGACATATTCGATCATTTTGTCTACAAGATATTTCCTCAACTTCAAGATGAAGCTCGCTCGGCTCTCAATAGACCTAATAGATTCAGGGATAGCATTCCATTCACGACAGCCTGAGACTAGGAAGGATTTAGTATAGATTGTAGTTCGGTGAATTGGTATCCTTAAAGTATTTTCTCCAGTTCTCGTGCGTGATGCGTCTATTCTCCTACCCTCAGAAACAAATTTAAAATCGTTTTTAAAATAATTAGGTTTACCATATTCTAAAATATCCCTAACAAGCTTGACAATTCGAAGAAGTCTCTGATCGGGTAACTTTAAAGTTGAGCTTAAAATATGTGCTTGGGTGATTCTTTCACGCCGTTGGAGAGAATAAACAAATCTTAAGCAATAATTTTGACAGCGCTGTAGCTTATCATTAAGTGTTACTGTCATGTCATTGAGTACAGAGTTACAATACATTGGAAGAATACATGTGGGAAGATTAGTGATTTAACCAGCAGCAATCTGATATTTCTTGGTAGGATGTCTTGCAATTTCTTCAATGGATGCATGGCTGAAAATACTTTTTTACACGTTTTATTAACCTGTTCTGACCAATCTAAATTCTTATTCATGATGATACCCAAGTTTTTAACAGAGCTACAGTAAGGAATTTCGTTACCATCGATTGTTATTTTCTGGATTGTGTTGAAGTTAATAGTGTTTATGAGGCGTGAGTAACCGATAATTATTGGCTGTGTTTTAGTAGGATTCAGTTTAAGACCATTTTTATTCGTCCATTCAAAAATTGATTTTACATCTTGATTAATTTTATCTATAGTTTCATTGATTTTAGTGATAGGGCAGCTAGCATAAATTTGAAGGTCGTCAGCATAGGTATGGAATTTGGCAAACTTGATAACAGTTGGAAGGTCATTTGCATACAGGGTAAATAAAGGGGCCTAAAATTGAACCTTGCGGAACGCCATGTTTAACATTTTTCCAATTTGATTTTTTATCACCAACAGTTACACATTGTTTTCTATTTTTCAAGTAGGAATTGAACCATAACAGCGTCAGATTACTAAATCCAAGTATAGCTAATTTGTTAAGCGAAATTTACATGTTCAACAGTGTCAAATGCTTTGGAGAAATCAAATAAGGTCAGTACAGTACATTTCTTTTGGTCCATAGCTAGCCTAATATCGTCAGTTACGCGTAGAAGAGCTGTTTCAGTAGAATGAGATTTACGAAAACCAGATTGAAAGTCATGAAGTTTGTTATTTTGTTCAAGAAATGCTACAACTTGGCCATGAATGAGTCTTTCAAGTACTTTAGAAGGGCGCGGACAGAATGCTAATTGGCCTGAAGTCGTCAACTTTAATAGGTGAGGCAACTTTGTTCAAGGGACGAACTAGGGCAAACTTCCAATTATCAGGAAATTTACCATTTTCAAGAGACTTGTTGAAAATTAAAGTGATAGTTGGGAGAACTACACGTAACATTTTCTTTATCAAGTTAATAGAAATTTTGTCAGCCCCAGTAGCGTTGCTGTGCATTTGTTGAATAGCTTTGAGTGTATTTTCTTCTGAAATAGGTTTGAAATGAAATTTATTGGCAATAGGAATGTTTAAATTAGCAACTTGGTTCTTTAAATTATTGATGTTATCACCTATTGATATTGATATTGATATTGATGGTAGTCTCGTCACGTTGAGTTGAATGTGAGATAAAATGGTCATTAATGTCATCCAAAGGTATGTCTATATCAGTTTCGGATTTTTGTTTACCTAGGCCAAATTCTTTTATTCCACGCCATAATAATTTAGAGTCAAGTTTATTGTCAGTCATGAATGAGTTGAGATATCTGATTTTTTGAATTACGTAATTGCTGTAACTTTATTTCTCAAACGTCGGTATTCAAGTAAACTAATCAAGTCAGATGTCCTCTTGAATTTTCTATGAGCTTTGTCCCTCTGTCCCATCATTTTTAAAATGTCGTCAGTCATCCAAGGTACTCGTCGTTTTCT
Source organism: Sogatella furcifera (assembly GCA_017141385.1). Classification (NCBI taxonomy): domain Eukaryota; kingdom Metazoa; phylum Arthropoda; class Insecta; order Hemiptera; family Delphacidae; genus Sogatella; species Sogatella furcifera. Next base: position 36,636,004 of record CM029547.1, on the reverse strand, counting down.
GTTTATTCTTCTAGTCACATAAGGTGCATGTTTGTCATATAGATCAAGAGTCAATTTTTCAAAAGATTCAACCATATCGTCAACTGAGGGCAATGCCTCAATTTGATGCCAAGGAGTTTGAGCTAAGTCGGTCAAAAAAGCTGTTTCGTCAAAGTGTTTAAAAGTTCCTATAAGTAATAAATTTCTGATCAGGTCTAGGTGTCTTATGAGACAGTACACAATAGATCAAGTCATGCCCAGAAATAGCTGGAACGGAGACCTGACCAAAGTGAACAACCTCGTTTGGGTCACTAACTATTAAAAGGTCGATAAAAGTATCAGATTCGTTTGTATGATGTGTTGGGTCAAGTGGTAGGATAGTCATATTAAGGCAGCGAAAAGTTGTTGTCAACTGATAATAGTCAAAGTTGCGGTTTGTCATATTGAGATCTGTGTTCATATCACCCATAACTAAAATACGACTGTAGAAAGGCATGAAGGATAGTAGAGCATTTTCGAAATCTAGGAAATGGCCTATCTTTGGAGGTCTATAGCATATACCAACGAGTAATTTGTCTGAGCTACTAAAAGACAATTCAAGTAACATGAATTCAGGTTTGGCTGAGTATTCTTGTTTTGATGCTGTTAATATTTTAGTTTTTATTCCATCTTTAACAAATAATGCAACTCCCCCACAAGCTTTATTCAAACGATCGTTACGGAAAAGATTATAACCAGGTAATGCGACTTGCGAAGAAGGTATACTGGGCTTTAAAAATGATTCAGAAATACCAACAATATGGAAGTTTTGAAAACGAAAGATTGCTCTAAGTTCGTCTATATGACAGCTAAGGGACTGTACATTAAGATGAGCTGCTTTTAAAATCTTGTTAAAGGGCTTGAGTTCATTATACAATTGAAATCCCATATCATTAACATTATTACTATTATTATTATTATTATTATTATTATTATTATTATTATTATTATTATTATTATTATTATTATTATTATTATTATTATTATTATTATTATTATTATTATTTATTGAAAGCGAGCGAGCTAAGTCGTCAGTACGAGGCATCATTGAAGTGGCCAAAAAGCACAGAACCAATCATAGAGCAGCACATGACAGTGAGGATGATGATGATGATGATGATGATGATGATACTTAACCTAATTAAAATGTTAGAGTCTCTGAAACAGGTCATCAGCGTCGGTCATCAACTTCGGCTCCTATAATATTATTTACAAGAGATCACAGCATTATGAAGTGAACTATTTCACATGGATTGGAAAATCAGGCACAGTGAAGAGTGTTCTGGGCGGGCTTTCACTTAAGTCATATTTTCAAAGTTTGTTGGTTCATACTTGGGTTTTAAAGAATCGCGATTTTGTTAAGTGTCGAATTAATCTATGAAATAACAGATTCGTGATAGGAGGAGTTTCCTTCTGATTGTAGCCATACAATAGGTGGTAGGGGAAGACGTCTCTCGGGCCGGGTAAAGGGTGCGGAAGCAGATGAACTATTCTCAGGCCGCATCCAATGGAGATCTCCGTGATGAGGGCTGCAACGAGAGAGCAGAACGGCAGAGAACAACAGCGGAAGGAAAAATAATACAAAAGAGGGATTCGTAAAAAGTTATTAGTGTTTTATTATGGTTAGTGATCTTATATTACCAGAGATAACAAACAACCATCGTATTAGTACCGCAAAAACGTATGTTATTGGGAATAGGTAGATGTAATGAAGGGGGAGATATAATGATTTGTTCTGTTAGGATCGAAGGGTAACAAACTAGAAGCGTAAAAGTGCTACAAATTAATATATTATTGGAAATAGATAGATGCGGTGAAGGGGTAGATATGATATGATACGTACAATGTACTGATATTCCAATCATAAGTCGATGTAGGATTAGTTTAGGCCTATTATGAAAGCAGGAATTGTTAACGAAAAGCAAAAGTTACGAAAAGAATAACTGGGTATAGTGGGATAATAGAAGAAGATTTAATGATAATAAAGTTGGAGATAAGAGTGAGCAAGTGAGTGGTAAACTTTCCTTAGAGTTTTCTGAGAACAAATTGGCAGAAAATGTTGAAATTTGGTGAACAGGTCTAGATTAGGTCAATAAATGCTGTGTTCAAAAAATTTCGAACCCTTTCTGAACGGAATTTGCAGGCGACCAAAGCGAGCCTGTTTGTCTCAGCTGACACTGGCAGAGGTTTTGCAGCCGAGCGAAGCGAGCCTGTTTAACTCACTTACACTGCCGTTACTGGCGGGGGTCCAGGGGGCGGAGTCCCTGGCTAGGCGGAGAAGGCGAGCGAAGCGAGCCTGCCGCTAGTTCCAGCAAATAATGCTATTTTATTCTGAATCATGTTTTATTCTTGAACCGGATATTTTAAAACTTGAGGTAAATTCAGGCCTATATGTAGATTATACAGTGTTGTTGAACGGTGAAAACCATGCCTGGTCCGAATAAGCTTCGTCATTTTTATTCATTCTTTGAAATTGTATTATTAGTTTTATAAATCATCTACAAAACCTTGCCCAGATTTGCTAATAACGCTCCAGTTCGAGTGTGTTTTTTGGAAATTTTCCGTGGGAGGATGTTACCTCCTTGTTTTAACCCTTTTGAAAATAGGACCAATGTGTATAAAATCGAAAACGTGGAAAAATTTTATATGAATCGGCTTTGAGGGACCCGGTCAGCAGTGGCGTAACTAAGCCATTGAGCGCCCCTCCGCGAGCCGAGTGGGTGCGCCCTTACCCCCCCTCCCCCTCTAAAAAACGAAGCTGAAAAAAAACTCATCTAAGTTATGGTACCTTTGTTTTGTTTTTGCATGTGTTAATGTGCGGTGACAAACGTGAGCTCGACAGTAGCCTTTCTTTGACGTGATTATAGATTAAATTATCGTAAAGGTCGGAAACAATTATAAGGCCTACTTCAACTACTACAGTATATCCTACAAAAAACTAAAAGTAAAAATAAATTAAGTTTGCAATATGGATTAATATTTCTAAATAATAGGCTGTAAATATATTATAGCCCATAATATATTATACAGAACTAAAATTTACACCTGATATTTGGGTTTGAGCTATGCAGTAAACGCATTATAATTTAATGGGCTTACAATAAAAAGAACTTGTAGACTATGAGTCGTGTTTAGCTAATATTTATTTATTACAAACAATAATGTTACATACAAACTGCAAACTGTTTACTGTGTAGATCAAAGAGCTATCACCATGGCCAATCCTCTTCTTTTCTTTGTTTGTCCGCGGCTCACCAGCCCACGAAGGTCCTAGGCCTACCAGCTGGTTGCCAGTTTCATATCCATTTCATTTATTTTCTCTGCTCTCACAAAATCTTCAGCAAGTTCGTCTAGATTAATAGTACTATTAACATTATAGGACTGAGGAGAGAAAAGAGATGATGGGTGATTAACGAGTCCATTCTAGCACAATTATATACAGAGTGTTTCAGGAGGAATGTGCAATACTCCTCAGGCTAATTCCTCTCACCAAGTAGACAAAAAGGTTCCATGGGACCAACCCCCAAAAACGCTTTGTTACCGAGATAACAATGGCGGAAAATTGAGATTTTTCAAAACATATTAATTTTTCTATTTTTTGGAGGCTTTACTAAGGTTCTAAAATAATCAACTCCTCTGTAAAATTAGGTGAGGAATTCAATGAAACAAGTTTGAAGTTTGCAAGTTCAACGGTTATTGAGATAATTGGAAAAATATGCTAAAAAACACCTATTTTAACATTAAGGATAAGGAATCAAAATTTGTATTTTTTATTAATGGAAGTTGAAGAGAACCGGATTGTGGAGAAAAACTTAAATGACGGCGATTGTGTAAATCTTACCCAAATCTCAGAAATAGCGATCAAAAATCGCAAATTAGACAAAATATACCACAAGTGGAAAATTTGTGTTTAGTAGCCATTTTGCGATTTTTGATCATTATTTCCGAAATTTGGGCAATATTTACACAATCGCCACCATTTATCTTGTTCTTCAGAATCCCGCTCTCTTCATCTTCCATTTATAAGAAATACAAATTTATGATTCCCTATCCAGTTATAACCCTTATTATTGAAAAATTGCGTTTTTAGCATTTTTTCCAATTATCTCAATAACCGTTAAAGTTACAAACTTCAAACTTGTTTCATTGAATTCCTCACCTAATTTTACACAGGAGTTGATTATTTTAGAACCTTAGTAAAGCCTCCAAAAATAGAAAAATTAATATATTTTCAATATATCTCGGTAACAAAGCGTTTTTGGGGGTTTTTCTCCATGGAACTTTTTTGTCTACTTGGTGTAAGGAATCAGCCTGAGAAGTATTACACATTCCTCCTGAAAAACCCTGTATATTCTGTCTTGTTTATCAAATCGTAAAAGTTGGGTCAGGGGAAAATGTTTTAAGAACACTGTACTCTAGGACTATTATTTTCAAGTTATCTATAACAAGTCTGAATGAAAATATAAAAAGATTCAGAAATATAAATTCGTTAGAAAATTATTCAATTATTATTAATTTTAAAAATTTAATTTAAAAAAATTCTATTTCTTTGCAGTCAATTACATTTTTTAAGTGGCGCCTCCCAGAAGCCTGCGCCCCCCCCGCACTGCGGGGGTTGCGGGGGTGCTATTTACGCCACTGGCGGTCAGGCTATTTTGCCCAGGACCCGTGATTCCTGTCTACGGCCCTGTACAAGAGATTGGCAGGCGGATAAGCTAATGCTATATCTTCTATATCCATAAAAGCGAAATGGAACTGACTGACTGATTCATTCATTCATTCATCACCAGTCTTCTATATCTATAAAAGCGAAATGGCACTGACTGACTGATTCATTCATTCATTCATCACCAGAACTAAAAATCCACTGAACCGAATGCGTTCAAATTTGGCAGGCATGTTCAGTTGTATGTTTAGACGCGCGCTAAGAACTGATTTCAGAAACTTTTCAAGGATATGCCAAATTTTTAAGTTTTTCTAGTTTTTTGGCGTTTTCTGAATTTTCTCGAGAACCAATCGGTAGAAAATGTTGATATTTGGTAGGTAGGTTCAGATAAGGTCTAGAAATGTTGTGCTAAGATATTTTTGAATTCCGTTCAAGATTACGCCATTAATCAGGTTTTTCAAAATTGTAGATGTATTGAGGGTTGCATATCTTCCGCCTTGACACGACCAATCCTTACTGTAAATTCAATGGTTCAGCGAGGTTATAGATAAACTAATTCGGAAGATATTGAATTAAGTTTCAAACTATGTTCAATATAGTTCCCAAGGTTACGCTCAATGTTAGTGTTTTACTATTTTCAGAGTTTTTCTCGGATTTTTCAAGAATAAATTGGTAGAAAAAGTCGAAATTTGGTGAACAGGTCCAGATTAGGTTTAGAAATGCTTTGTTCAATAAGTTTTGAATCCCTTCTGATTCCGCTCAGTTTTCAAAATTGTAGATGTATTGCGGGTTGCATATCTTCCGCCTTGATACGACCAATGGTTCAGCGAAATTATAGATGGAGTAATTAAGAAGATATTGAATCAAGTTTCAAACAATGTTACAAGTTTCAAACAATTCCCAAGGTTACGCTCAATATTAGCGTTTTACTATTTTTTGGAATTTTTCTTAGATTTTCCGAAAACAAATTGGCAGAAAATGTTGAAATTTGGTGAACAGGTCTAGATTAGGTCAATAAATGCTGTGTTCAAAAAATTTCGAACCCCTTCTGAACGGAATTTGCAGGCGAGCAAAGCGAGCCTGTTTATCTCAGCTTACACTGACAGAGGTTATGCAGGCGAGCGAAGCGAGCCTGTTTGACTCTCTGACACTGCTGATACTGTCGGGGGTTCAGGGGCGGAGCCCCCTGGCTAGGCGGAGAAGGCGAGCGAAGCGAGCCTGTTGGGCTAGGAAGCTGTATAAGCTGATATAAGCGGCTATACTGTAGTAAAAATGGTTTAATAATTCTGGAATGAAATATTTTGCAATAAATAATTTCGAATATACTGTATTCCACCATATACTGTATTCCAAGCTCTCAAACATTAATAAAGTTTGCTTTTCAATCCGATTTTTCAAGGTAAAAATATTAAAATTTACCAGAGACCTTTCTTTAACCTCCCACCCCAAATGCAACCTTCTATAATATGTAAGTGAAGGCCAGTAAGTAAACAGGTCTGTCATATCATTTCAAAAATTTTTCAGTAAATCATGTAGTGTATTTGGTGAGAGGTAGACTGGACTGTAATTTTTCAATACTTTTTCACATTGATATTGATCAATAATTTTATAATTGAACATTGCTCGTTCATAGCGAGTTCTTACTTTTGACTCAAGCCCGTCTGTTTGCTCGTTTGTTTGTTTGTTTGTTTGTTTGTTTGACAATAACTTTCGAACGCCTTAATTAATCAAATTCAAATTCAGAACATATATACTTCATACTTTTATACAGATCAAGTTCGTTGGACAATGAAATCAACCGACTCCTTCATCCTTTTTCAGGCAAAAAGAGGATAACCTCTCAGCAACAATATATCTATATATACTCCGGCATCTATTCAATTTCAACAGAATAATCACGACTAGAAAATGTCATAAGGAACTTGAATAATTTTTTTTGAGAATCCATCTGATTACAGTGAAACAGCTGATTGAATATTAGCGGCAAATTTGGAAATATTATCATGAGAAATGATAATATTCTCAAATCAATAAATTTTTTCATGTGAAGTCATATGTTAATATTAATTTCAAAGTTTAAACATGTGATAGGAGTCTATTTATTTGAACAGCTGACAAGAGGCAGCAAATTTGAATTATTTTACCTTTGGTTATTTTTCAAGTATTCTTGTTGAAGGAAGTTTGTTGCTCCATTTAATTTTCATGCTTTAATAAGTAAGACTAATAAATAAGTCAGCCGTGCATTTCTACGGGATTTGAAGAATGCTATTAAAGAGATCTCTAATAATTTAAATGATTTATCTGAATAGAAATACTGAACCATCAAAAAATTCCATTCTTGAACGAATCTTTACAATTAGCCCAGGCAAATTAGACTTCTAGCACCTAAAAAATGATGGATGGCTGGAAATGATCTTAAACCATTGTGGACATCCCAAATAAGTTGACTATAAGTTTCCGACGGCTTCTGAGTGGCGTGTAATACTGGGTGCCCGAAAAACACGGAAAATTTGTTCATTTTCTAGTCTTTTGCAACTCACGAAAACTTTTCAGTTACAATGTTTTAGTAAATGAAATTCTTGAGCGATTGATATCAAATCCAACCCTCTGTGATAAGCGACAACCGAGTTATGTATTTTTTGAAAGAAATTGAAATTTGACAATTTTCAATTTTTGATTGCTTATATCTTCTGTACGTTTCATTAGAAATGTGAAATTGTGAGATGTGAAATGTGAAACTATCACTATATTCAAAATTTGATCATAAATGAAGTTATATTAGAGTTATCAACGCGTTTCTTTATATTGAATAAGAGATAATTTAATTCTGCACAATTTGAGAACAAAAATGCATTAATAACTCCAAAATGTCCCACTTTAGAATCAAATTTTGAATACAGTGATAGTAGGGAAAATTGAAAAAGTGACTTTTTATTTTTCAATTGTGAATAAATCTAACCTTATCAACTTGGATTCATGATTTCTACATATCAAATGATAGAGGCGCTCATGCTCTACAATTTAAGCCCAGCTACAAATTTTTACTATTAATGGCTTCCAAGATAAACACATTTTAACACAAATAGTAGCCTTTTTCCCGGAATATGTGAATGAACTCAAAGTACTCAAGGTCTTCAAATTCTTCAATTCTTATCTAATTTAACAAATTATATATGCATTTGAACCGCCTTGATGAGCTGGAAACAATGAGCTATAGTTTGTTAAGATCTATTGAGTTTTACGAATGTTACGGGTGTCCTTAATTTATTATCCTTAAAGAGTCCTTCCAACTGGAAATAGTCTGAATTGAGGACGGTATGGTGGGTATTATATTGAAATATGATCTAGTAAAAAATATTCTGGTAGAAAACTCCAATACAAGGATATAGAGATTTATTTAGGTCATTATTGTTGAAAATATTGTATTTTTTGTTGTACAAGGAAATATGTTGAGAGCTCTAGCACAAAATATACAAAATAGAAAGTTCTATTTGGTCTTGAATTGTACAGGATAAAATTATCCCCAGAAGGATTTTGAATTTCACATTTCTAATGAAACGTACAGATATATGAGCAGTAAAAATTGAAAATTGTCAAATTTCAATTTCTTTCAAAAAATACAGCATTTTTAAAAAATTCATAACTCGGTTGTCGCTTATCACAGAGGGTTGAATTTGATATCAATCGCTCAAGAATTTTATTTACTAAAACATTGTAATCACAAATTTTTCTGTCCGACGCTTGGTTTTGCCGTGAGTTGCAAAAAAAAAAAAAAAATTTTTGGGGTTTTTGGGCCCCCCTTTTAAGCCCCCAAAAAAAAAAAATTTTTTTTTTCCCCGGGTTTTAAAAACCCCCCCATCCTTTTTTTGGGGGCCCCCTTTTTTTTTTTTTTTTTTTTTAATTTTAAAAAAAAAAATTTTTAAAAAAGGGGGAAAAAAAAAAAAAATTTTGAAAACAAAAAAACTTAAAATTTTTTTTTAAAAAAAAAATTTTTTTTAAAAAATTTTTTTTTTTTTTTTTTTTTTTTAAAAATTTTTTATTTAAAAAAAACCCCTTTTTTTTTTTTTTTTAAAAAAAATTAAAATTTTTCCTTTTAAAAAAATTTTAGGTTTTCCAAAGGGTTTTTTTTTTTCCCAAAAAAAATTTTTTTTTTTTTTTGGGAAAAAAGGGGTTTTTTTTAAAGGGGGAAAAATTTTTTTTTTAAAAAAAAAATTTTTTAAAAAAAATTTTTTTTTTTAAAAAAACCCCCCAAAAAAAAAAATTTTTGGTTTTTGTTTTTTTTTTTAAAAAAAAAATTTGTTGGTTTTGGGTTTTTTTTTTGGGGGGGTTTTTGGGAACCCCCCTTTTTTTTTTAAAATTTTAAATTTTTCTTAAAAACCCCCCCTTTTTTTTTTGGGAAATTTTTTTTTTTAAAAAAAAAAAAAAAATTTTTAATTTTATTTTTTTTTAAAAAAAATTTTTTTTTTTTTTTTTTTAAAAAAAAACCCCAAAAAATTTTTTTTAAGGGGAATTTGGTTTTAAAAAAAAAAAAAAAATTTTAAAAAATTTTTTTTTTTTCCCCCTTTTTTTGGGGGAAAAAAAAAAGGGGGGGGAAAATTTTTTTAAAAAAAACCCTTTTTTTTTTTAAAAAAAAAAAAAATTTTTTGGTTTTTTTTTGAAAAAAAAAAAATTTTTGGGGGGTTTTTTTTTCTTTTTACCCCCTTTTTTTTTAAAAAAAAAATTTTTTTTAAAAAAAAAAAAAAAAAGGTTTTTTTGGAAATTTAGTGTTTTTTTTTTTTTAAAAAATTTTTTTTTTTTTTTTTTGGGGGGGGGAAAAAAAGGGGTTTTTAAAAAAAACCCCCCAAAAACCCCCCTTTTTTTTTTTAAAAAAAAATATTTTTTTTAAATAAAAAAAAATTTTTTTATTTTTGGGGCCCAAAATTTTTTAAAAAAAATTTAAACCTTGGGAAAAAAAAGGGTTTTTTTAAAAGAATTTTTTTTTTTTAAAAAAAAAAATTTTCCAAAAATTTTTTTTTAAATTTTTTTGGTTAAAAAAATTTTTAAAAAATTTTTTTAAAATTAAAAAAAAAATGAGTTTTTATTTTTTGACCGGCCGTCGTACATCTGTTCTTTTGTTTGTTGTTCGACAAAACTTTGAAAGCCTCAATCAAATTCAAATTCAGAACATATATTCTTCATATTTTTATACAGGTCAATTTCGTTGGACAATGAAATCGACCGACTCCTTATCCTTTTTCAGGCGAAAAAAGGATAAGCTCTCAGGAACAATATATCTATATAATATAGCCTACTCCGGCATCTATTCAATTTCAACACAATAATCACGCCTGGAAAATTTCATGGGAACTTAAATTTTTTTTTTATAATCCATCTGATTACAGTGGACCGGCTAATTGAATATTAGCGGAAAATTTTAAAAAATACTAGTAAGCCTCATGGGCTGAAGAACTCGCGTGCAAATGCCAAAGTCAACTTATGGCTTAAATGAGGGAAATTATGGCTTGAAATGATAAACATAATGATGATGAAATTTTGTAGTTGAGTTCATTGATGCGTTGGCTGACGCGAATAGTAAAAAGGGGGAAACCCACAAATCATACTAATATGATAACTATTTTAATAAAATACTTAAGATTTTCTTGGGGAGAATATAGTGATGTACGGAATATTTTGATATATGATCTAATTTTTTTTTTTTTTGTTATTCCAACTATCCGTGAATCTGCTGCAGCCAAAGCACCAATGAAAATGTTCTTATCAAGACAACTACTGCAAAAATTCAAGAGGATTAGGATAATTTTAACGTTCTACATATAGATATATTCTAATCTACAAATAATATGGATACAATAACTTTCTCTTGTTTATTGCTGAATTTTCATTCATAGTATATTGAAACTTCTATGAGTATAGTCATACATGTATACATGTATTAATCTCATTCTATATTCAATTCAATAGACTTTCTGAGTTCTCAAATGTATTAAATTGAAGATAGTTGAACCATTGACAAATATAGACAAATATATTGACAAATTGTAGAACTTCGTTCAGTAGGGAAATTTTTTCCAAAATTTTTATTTTGATTCGTACAGATAAAAATGAAAAATATTATGGATCTAATATAGATCTATATATAAAAAATGACTTACCTCATTAGCATTCATCAAGCATGGTGACATATTATTAGTATAACTTGGGCCGGTATTAAAGGCAATATTTCTCTCTATTACTCAGTAATATAAAAATAAAAATCATATTTTTCATCTCTTATCATTTGATCTACTATATGGGTAGAAAATATATAGGACAACGGGAAATGGTTGAAGATTGGACGATGCGCTCTCTAATGTGTCTAATTCTAACTAATCATATACCTTCATTTCATGTTTACACTACGACGTAACAAAAATTGTAATAAATGACCAATAATTCTAATATTCATTTGTGATTGAACAAAAGAAAAAACACATAGCTTCAGACATCTAGTACACTTTTTGTACGCTGAGCGCGCTGCTCGCATCTCTCCAGCTGCCCTATAGTGTAATATCTGCCTTATCAAATCATGGAAATTGAATCGAACAAACCACTTAAACATTTAAACAAATTAATGGAAAAATGTATGATGATAAAATAATTCAAATTTGCCCCTCTTGTCAGCTGTTCAAATAAATAGACCCCTATCACATGTTTGAAATTTGAGATCAATACTAACATATGACTTCACATGGAACGTTTTCTTGATTTGAGAACATTATTTTATTCCTCATTATAGAAATTTCAAATTTGCCGCTAATATTCAATCAGCTGTTTTATTGAAATCAGATGCATTCCCCAAAAAAATATTTATTCAAATTCCATATGACATTTTTTCCAGCTGTGATTATTGTGTTTATCCTATTATATTAAGCGAGTAATTTCTGTATGTATGTATGTATGTTTGTATGTATGTTTATGTGGAACCACGGATCTGAAAACGCTCTAGGTTTTTGAAATTTGAAATGTAATATAACCATGATGGAAAAATAAGATTGCACCAGGCCTCATTTTGGGGGAAAACTCTGGCAGGATTAATAAAAGAAAAAATATTCCTTATTAGGCATTATCCCAAGTACTGCGTATAATGGCTGTTTTCGTTACTGACCAACGCTATCCAGCTGTTACATCTTGAGTTACATTCAAGTCTATAACACGACATGCTCATGACTGTCAAAAAATTGTAAGGGTGATCATATAAATTTTGAATTTATTTTTTACAAAGGGGGTTCCTTGATTTATTACAATAACATATTTATGTACTAGTACGGGGCAAGTTAATCTCGTGTGCGTTTTGAGTAAGAAGTTTGGAAGGGTATCAATCTTTCGTTTGACCTGGGGAAAATAATATCGGTGGTCATAAGCTCTCCCAAGGGGGGCGTCACCTGTAATCCCAAAATGGCGTCCGAGAATTTCAGAGTTTCACTGTTTCGGGCCCTAGCTCGCCATTTTTGAAGATATCCTTTCAATTTTTCTCTCAAATTGTTCCTTACAAAATTATCTAGATTTCTATACAAAACATATCTCCCAAAACGTATAAATAAAAAGTTTAAATTTTTTAATATGAAAATGATAGAATTTCTTATGAAAATTTTCGTTTTTCTGTCTTTAATTTTTTGCATCAGATAGACAAAAATTTAAATCATAAGTTGTAGATCTATTTTTTAGCTCCACAACCATATGGTTTTGAACTTTTTTTGCCTCGATGAAGATTTGAACTTTAAAAATTTTCAATCTCCCTTTTTTTTCTTTAGATTAGAATATTTTAATCATGCACTAAAAAATGCTTGTCATCTCAGAAAACAAGATGGCGGCCATTTTGCATTTTTGTTATATCCTTGACCATTTGATATTTTTTTTGATATCTCAAGTTTTTTTCTTAAAAATTTCTTCATAAACAGTTCTACATTTTATAAAAATTTTTCAATA
>CM029547.1:36584719-36622855 GCA_017141385.1 Sogatella furcifera | reverse complement strand
CTGTCCCCGCCGTCCAAATTTGAATAAGAACTATGCCGTAACATTGTATTAATTCCATGACATTTTGTATTTCCATCAGTAAAATGTTCGGTACTCCCCCTTACTTTTGGGTATTATAGCAATTAGAAAGTCGGGGGTGAGGAATTTTTTATTGGTTTGTATTTTTGAGTGGTTTTTATTTTTAAATATTATTTATGTCAGTCACTAATTTGAAAATGATTGATAATTTTGTATTCAATTAGAACATAATATTGCATATTATTGTAGAGAGTTGTTATCTATATCTATATAAGCAAAATGGCACTGACTGACTGATTCATCACCAGAACTAAAAATCCACTGAACCGAATGCGTTCAAATTTGGCAGGCATGTTCAGTTGGACGTTTAGACGCGCGCTAAGAACGGATTTTAAAAACTTTTCAGGGATACGCTAAACATTTGAGTTTTTCTATAGTTTTTCGGCGTTTTCTCGATTTTTTCGAGAACCAATTTGTAGAAAATGTTGATATTTGGTTGGCAGGTTCAGATAAGGTCCCAGATAACACACAAACGTTTTTTTCACCTAATAAACACGTTTTCAGTTTCACTTTTCCACGTTTTTTTCCGGTGAAAATATCGAGAAAATCACGTTTTTTTCACGTGAAGGAAAGGTGGAAACGGGACACTTAATCGCGTGAATAAAACGTGAAAACAAAACGTGAAAATAACGGGTTTCTTCAACATTTGCCACGTTATTTTCACGTTATTTCCACACCTTATTTCCCAAAATTTCACTTGAAAAATACATTTAATATTAAAATAATATTGGAAAATATCAAGGTTAGTGGTTCATGAACCACATAACTGCTGTTATGAACTTTGATTAAAATAGATTTATAAAATTATTGTAGTTGGTTACCTGTAGTAGGCCTGATTATTGCTAAATTTAATTTGGGAATGCAGTAATGATTTGATTGAAAAATTAAAATTGACAGAAATCATTTGAATGCAAAATTTTATAATGTTACAAACATTTAAGTCTCAAAAATTTGTCATCAACCAGGAAAAGGGTTGTCATTCTCCTGAAAAGGAAGCTAAAGGAAAAGGAAACAATAACAGAAAAAGGAAAATAAACAACAGTAGTATATATTATAATATAATTTATTTAAAAAATAGTCTGAAGACTTGTGAGAATTGAAATAATAGGTTGAAAGTACATTAACCAATTAGTTCTCTTGACAAATTTTGAAAATTACATGATTTTACAATTTCATGAGTTATTTAAACAATATTTATGATAAAAATAAGGAAAGACTTTTAAAGAATGATGAATTGAGTATAGAACATTTGGGAGACTTTTATAACTTCAATACAGTACTAGAAATAACAAAATAACACCACAATTCAAAATACAGTAGATTTTTATGAGATGCATATAATAAAACAGGAGCTAGAATAATAACACCTAAGCTAATCAGTCAAAAAAATATATATATATATCAGTAGACCTCTTTCAAAACAGAAGATAGAAAATAACATCAAAGTACAATATATTTATATGGGATGAAGTGAATAATACTAAATAATCTTCTAAATACTAGTCAATTGACTAATTGTAATTGTAGTAATGGATTGATAATAATTATGATATACTATACTTTCAAAACTATTAAGGGAAAGATTTATATAGAATCCAAGAGGTAGAATAATAACACCTAATCAATAAAATAACATTCAGTGAACCTCTTCAACACTTAGGCCTATTAGAAGTAGGAACATAAAACCATAATTGAAAATACAATAATAATATGGTTTTGTGGAATGAAGTGGATAAAACTAAATAATCTTTTAAAAACTAGTCAATTAGATCTAAGAATGGATTGATAATTATGAGATAACTTACATAGATTATCCTTTTACTCGAGTTCAAATAATATTATATACAGTACAACTTTATCTTGGAACACCAACAACAGTTCTCTGCACAGTTATTTGTCATCGGTCCAAGAATTCTGTCCCTTCCTGTGAAAAAAAGAATTTTATATCAAATTATCAGTGTTGTGCCAATCTTGTGAATACATTTTGCGTCCACAGATACAGAAATTTGCAACTCAATTTGGCAGATTGTGATCGAATGACTGCTATTTTTTTATTCTCAACTAAATTGAAAAAAATACAGGACTGTCTGCCAGTGGTCTGTGAGACCACATTCTCAACTCTTCAAGGACTGTCTGTGAGAGTTCATTAAAGAACTGTAGACAGTTACATAACGCTTCTACAATTATTCTAACATATATCTGACCTAATAGGATTCAATTGAAATTGGACTTTTTTTTGGAGTTACATTATCCCAGAGGGCTATAGCTTCGGTCTGCTCATCAGTCTAATAAGGTTCCTGGGTTCAAACCCAGTTGATGGCAAAGCCTCTGACCAGAATTTGCTTTGTCACTCACGTCTTTCTGGAAATGTCAAGTCATTGGTCCCTACTGCCCAAAACGTAGTAATCTCTCATAATCATCCATTCCATTACCCACAAGTGTAGAGTATATGTGGGCATCACTCATAGTAAAAATTTACAAAGTTTACAATTTAAAAAGTTTACTTAGAAATAAGTCGTATTTCAAACAATATTTCTTGTATGGAAAAATTATTTGAGTGTATTTCTTCAGAAACTCCCACTCAATAAAATTCAAACTTGAAAGTCTTGACTAGAAGACAAAGACTTGACATAGCAGTTTTTAAGACAATTCCTCTTGATTCATAAAAGTATGTACTATAGGGTGATCAAAAAGAGCATCGGTTTTAATGTATCAACTTAGGAGGTTTATTTCAACCAAAAACATAATGTGAGAATTAAACTTTAAACTTGGGGCTATTTAAAATAATTGATAAATAAAATGAAAAAAATCAAATACCTTTTTTAAAACTTTAAAAGTATTACTTAAAGTGTATAATACATGAACATATTCATCTGACTTCCTTATTTAATACATGAGAAATGATGCCATGGATGTGTCCTCCTCTACTGCACTGGCACGCATCAACTCTGTCCAACTATTGCATCAACTATTACAGTCTGGACGAGCAAAGAAGACATCTGGCAAGACCGGACTCCAGCCCAGTCAATATCAGTTCAAAAATTATAAATTTTGTCCCAAATTGTATAAAATAAACATTCTGCTTCAATCTGGAGACCAGATTTGGAACTTTTGAACCATTATTGAGTCATTTTCCCATCTTTCCAGTCTGCTTGACCATACTATGGTAGTGAATGTCATGGACAGAGTTAATGCATGCCAGTGCAGTAGATGAGGACATGTACATGATACAATTTTTCATGCATTATATCAGAAAATCAAATGAACATGCGTTCATGTATTGATTTTATGTTTTTGGTTTAAATAAACCTCCTAATTTGATATATTAAAACCAACACTCTTTTCTAATCACCCTGTACATTCTATTATGATTGACTTGGGCTACTGTTGAATGTTTATAAAAGAATTGTATCAATTTAAAGAGCATAATTATAAGAATCTCCCAGATGTATGTTGATTAAAATAATAACAGGTACCCAAATGATGTATGTACTACACGGGGTCTCAAAATTTATTTGAGGCAAATTTTGAAAGCTAATTGAAATTATTGCAATGTTCATGTACTTCCAGCATCAATTTCGAGAAATCTTGAAATTTGAACTTGAAAAATATCAATATTATCTGAAGCTATACAAAATTTGTATATTGAGAATATTAGGTACTGTTCTTTCAGATGCCTGGCAAAATCAAAGCTTGCATTTTGCACAAACACCACCTCTCTATCATATAAAAGATAAATAGTTCAAATTAGAGGACTAAATTGGAATGAGGAATTAAGCAGTCGGTGCCATGAGCACAGTTTTTCATGAGCCATGATCAGTTTCTTTCAAATGATAATCTTATTAATTCAGTAATTAAGTTTATTGGGCCCATTTCACCCAGAATGGGAAGCAGACATGAGACGGTGGAATATAATAAATAAGATATTATGTTCATTTATTAGTAGAAAAGTTTCCTGCTGTTCAGAAGAGAATTTAACTCTTGAATTACTTACTCCATGGTGCTACAGCCCGTTAAGGGCCTTGACCTCCTTCAAAACGCCTCTCCACTCCTCCCAGTCACTAGCCTTTCTACTCCATCCCCTGATACCCATCTTTCTCAGATCCTGCTCCTGCTCTGTTCAAAGTTCAGACATTCCTTGTGGCAAGAAATAGATTTCTGTCCCTTCTGATTGTCTTTTGTTTTCTGTCATCCTAATTCTGTCATGAGGTATCTGTTCATTACTTATCTTATTCCGGTCCGTTTCTGAGGCATTTCTAGTTTTTATAACAATTGAGTTTTAACAGGGCAGGGTGGTTAGCCATGCGCTCAACCCTCAATCTGGAGGACCTAACTCTTGAATTTGCAGTGGACAGAGCTGGGTGAGAAATGTTTTTCTCAGCACACATGGACCATATCAATAATGCATAAAAAATTATTTGAATAGTTTGAGTTATCCAAAAAAAACTTCTGCATAGGCAATTTCTATACTTGTCAAGAGTGAAAAAACAGTTTCAGACCTAGTAATAGGTGCAAAATATACTAATACATACCTTGCTTTATCCCTCCTCAGCTGTCTATTCTTGGATAGCCTCAACCAAACTTTTGTGGCTTGCTCTAACTCTTTCTCTGTTCCATTAAGATGAAGATTTATAACAGCTCCTAATTGGGGAAAAAACAATAAAAGTCAATAAAAAGACAGTTACTAAAAAGCAAACAATTTTAAATAGTAATTGATCCTGATACTTTTTGATAACTCGGTTGTAAATTCACTGCAATAACGGATACTTCAAGGATAAATTGCTCAAAATCAAATATTTCATCATTATATTAATATAGGGAACAATACTCAGTCTTCTTGATGTTTGATGATCAGTGGACAATCAACAGAAATTTCCTTCAGAATAAAATACATCAGTTTAAATGAAGTAAAATAACGATAATAATATTACTTCATCACTGCTACTATAAGGTTGGTTTTGATTGAAGCTGATTAACAATCTTGGTTGTGTTCAATAATATGGCTGACTGCTCCCATACATTATTGGAGCATAGGATTACCAGCCATTTTGCTATCAAAAGCAACTCAAAATCCAGCAATAATTGCTTTCACCAAAATGCACCTTTATTGATAAAATTTTATATATAATAGGTTATATACAGACATGATAATTTATACAGGAATTATTTTGGAATAATCATTGGATATTGAAAGGCTGTAATTGAAAAAATAGTATACACACAGTTATTTAATGATACATGAAAATAATCAGAAAATGTCCAATAGCAACTTGAAATGTTAGTATTTCAATATGGAGTTGTGTTAAGCAAGTAAAATATAGGTCTGGTATAATATTATGATGAAGGGTTTTACGAAATAAACTAACCAGAATAAGCTTAGAGGGCAGAAAATATTAGGCCTAAGAGTGGAAAAATTATGTAACAGGCCATGTCCATTTGTTTTATTTAATGGAAGAGAAACTAAATTACTAGGTTTGTTTATCAATGGCTCAACAGCCCATGAAGGGCCTAGTTCTATCAGCTGGTTGCCAGTTTCATATTTACTCCACTGTACAGTCCATCCAAGCAATGAAGACACCCCAGCATACGGTAAAACAACTCCAGACTGGGCGATATCGGCCCAAAAGTCATACATTCTCAAACAGAACCCACAGTCCCCAAACCAACACTGTCCGAGCCAAAGCCACCTCCCACACCACTTGAATACCCTCCCCACCCGGACAGACCATACAGCAGGCGAAAAATCATCAACCAGGGTAGAGGAAATGAGTGGTTAGCACGTTGATTCTCTCAACCATAAGCCAGTTTTTGTAACGATATGACGGCACAGAACACCTCTGAATAACATGCAGTTAATCAGTTAGAATGCAATGCAACAGATGATATTCCTCTAGAGATGGGAAATGACTGACTATCTTTACTAATGACAGCCAATCTCCCAAAGAAGGGAAAAATTACAAGGTATAGCAATGATTCATTCTATGCTTGTGCAGATCTTGAATTAACATTTTGCAAGTTGATGATGACAATAAATTTTTACTCTTCCAAGAGATATAATAATAGTAAAGCAGTTCATGTACTTGAAAAAAAGAAAATGTGAAGAATCACGAAATTAATTTAAAAGCTATCACAGGAAACTTCCAATTTTTAGAACAAATATTATTGAGAATTTGAATTTAAGGTACTTACTGAAAATTACGAATTTTATTCCCAGACAACTGAAGGCACGTTTTCTGTTCTGGTCAGCCCAACAGAATTTACTGGCAATCTCATCAACCATTAAGTGATGCAGCACTCTTCTTCATGTCAGCCCCACCAAGGCGCAAGAGAAAGTTGATCTGAAATGAAATTACGTGCCATTACGTACCACTATCATAAAAATGAATTTTACAGTGAATTGAATTTATCAATTAAAATTCAAATTCAGTGCAGTAGGCCAAACTGAATTTCAGTTAGCCTACATAACCTATAAAATATTAATGTTAGGCAGAAAGTAGAGTTGATCAAATCACATTAGAACATTCCAGAAAATTAATTTATTAAGTATAGGATTTTACCAATGGTTATTATTACTACAATAAACGTACCTACTTGTACTTACCAAACTTATAGAGATAAATCCACTGTAATGTTTTGTTTCAACACTACGAGAACCGCGAAAATGAACTAAGAAAAGAAATCGATAATCGATCATTAGTATCGACTGCGTATCCAAAAGTAAGCTTATAGTTGGGCGCAAATTTTGAAAACTTGCGCACTTTTCAATTTAATAGTTAATAGTAGAAAAATATAATACATTCTTCAAAATAACAACAACATGGAACTGATAAAGCACAAGAAGACATCTTGATGAAGTTTGTTAATAATTTTATATAATGTAGTTGCATAAGATAGTGTCCATTACAGACAAACTGTACCATGGAGAAATCCTAATGGTTTTTGCAGACAATGAAAGAACTTCAAAAAGATTATCTCGAGTGCAGAAAAGCCAAAATATGGATGAATAAGTTTTATAAAAAATAAAATGAGGAGTAGAAAATAATCTCATTCATTGTCTAGGTGGGTGATACAAAAATTCTTCTCTCATGATGGCTTACCCACATTGAATTCGAAAAATTTTAATAAATTTATTGGTTATGGACTGATCGATTTGAAAATTTAGGGGAAAGATACTTGTGTAAAGAGAAACGTTCCTGAATTTTTGTAAAACTCCCCCACCTCTCCTTCTCCATCCAGGGCCAAAATTATTGCTGGCGTTTTTTTAAGCAGCCAGTAAAAGTTAAAATTAACATTTTTTCTCGAAATATAACTTTTTGAGCACTGCACCAGACAAAGAATCAAATTCTAAGCATTTTTCTTCTCATGAAAAAATTATGTCAGAAGCACCGTTTTCGAGCTATTTAGCGTTTCGCGCTGATTCAATAACTGAAAAATTTTCAAGTAAAACTTTTTTCGCGAAATATCACTTTTTGAACACTGAACCAGAAGTTAAATTAAATTCTAAGCATTTTTCTTTCTATGAAAAATCAATTTCACATACACCGTTTTCGAGCTATTTAGCGTTTTGCGCTGATTCAATAACTGAAAAATTTTCAAGTAAAACTTTTTTCGCGAAATATCACTTTTTGAACACTGAACCAGAAGTTAAATTAAATTCTAAGCATTTTTCTTTCTATGAAAAATCAATTTCACATACACCGTTTTCGAGCTATTTAGCGTTTCGCGCTGATTCAATAACTTTGAAAAATTTTCAAGTAAAACTTTTTTTCGCGAAATATCGCTTTTTGAACACTGAACCAGATGTAAAATTAAATTCTAAGCATTTTTCTTTCTATGAAAAATCAGTGTCACATACACCGTTTTCGAGCTATTTAGCGTTTCGCGCTGATTCAATAACTTTGAAAAATTTTCAAGTAAAACTTTTTTTCGCGAAATATCGCTTTTTGAACACTGAACCAGATGTAAAATTAAATTCTAAGCATTTTTCTTTCTATGAAAAATCAGTGTCACATACACCGTTTTCTAGCTATTTAGCGTTTCGCGCTGATTCAATAACTGAAAAATTTTCAAGTAAAACTTTTTTTCGCGAAATATCGCTTTTTGAACACTGAACCAGATGTAAAATTTAATTCTAAGCATTTTTCTTCCTATGGAAAATCAATGTCACACGCACTGTTTTCGAGCTATTAGCTTTTTGTAAATGACTTGTAAAATTTTTAAATTACTTTTGTAAAATTTTATAAATGACTTGGTAAAATTTTTCAAGTCAACATTTTAGGATGATGAATTTTCGATAGTTTACCAAATAAAAATATTATTATCTCTTCTAAGTATCAAGATTTTTTTCAAACATTCATTATTAGTGTTTAATTTGATGTTGAGCTTACATTTTATTGATATAAATTTATATGTACTGTAAAATTACAAAATAATGGGTCGTTTCATATATTGAATTGAAAAATGAAACAAATAACTATGATAAAATATTAATCATTGTGATATAAATGTATATATGTAATATGTATTTCATAAAAATCACATATAATACATAGGCTATGATATTTCATATGGAAAAAGGTGAAAATCATTATTCAGATTTCATCATTTTTTCACAATAATTCCACGTTATCAATTTCACTATTTTTCCACTTTCACCTTTTCTACGTGAATATCACGTTATCAATTTCACTAGTTTTCCATTTTCACTTTTTTCACGTGAATTATACGTGAAAAAGACCATTCAATTTTAACTTTTCACCTTTTCACTTCTTTTACACGTGAAAAAAACGTGATTTTCACTTTGTGTGCTATCTGGGGTATAGAAATGTTGTGTTGAAATATTTTTGAAATCCGTTCAAGACTACGCCAGTAATCAGGTTTTCAAAATTGTAGATGTATTGCGGGTTGCATATCTTCCGCCTTGATACGACCAATCCTTAGTGTTCAGCTAATTCAATGGTTAAGCGAGATTATAGATGGAGTAATTAAGAAGATATTGAATCAAGTTTCAAACAATGTTACAAGTTCCAAACAATTCCTAAGGTTACGCTCAATATTAGCGTTTTACTATTTTTTGGAATTTTTCTAAGTTATCTAAGTGAAAAGGCGAAGTTTAGACATATATATGTCCATTCTTGGGAAAGGATAATGAGGATATCCTTTCCATTAACACTTGGCCTTGAATTGAAAATTTATAACGAGCTGTTAATATTACTAAAGATAGAGAGGAAAATTTTTATGCAATTAAAAGACTAGATTTAGACTTAATGGATATTTGAGCTATATCATAAGATGAGTAACAATAAAAATGATAATGGTAAATAAATAATTGTAATTTAAATGGGTATTATGAATTGAGATAACTCAAAGTAAAATTATTTACAAGCATATGCTAGTAAATGATAATGTGATGAATGACAAGAACTAGGTTAATATTAAAATAATGTACAATTAATATTATAATAAAGGTTTGGATGGTGAATATGTGATGATAGTGTGGAATGGAAGTTCAATTTATAATTAAAAGTATGAAGAGACAGTTATCATGGTGTGTGATGAGAATTGGATTTATTCAAGTATGCAATGAGTAATAATAATAATAATAAGGTGAATAATGGAATTTGTCATGTTGCTGCTCTAAGTCTGGACATATTCGATCATTTTGTCTACAAGATATTTCCTCAACTTCAAGATGAAGCTCGCTCGGCTCTCAATAGACCTAATAGATTCAGGGATAGCATTCCATTCACGACAGCCTAAGACTAGGAAGGATTTAGTATAGATTGTAGTTCGGTGAATTGGTATCCTTAAAGTATTTTCTCCAGTTCTCGTGCGTGATGCGTCTATTCTCCTACCCTCAGAAACAAATTTAAAATCGTTTTTAAAATAATTAGGTTTACCATATTTTAAAATATCCCTAACAAGCTTGACAATTCGAAGAAGTCTCTGATCGGGTAACTTTAAAGTTGAGCTTAAAATATGTGCTTGGGTGATTCTTTCACGCCGTTGGAGAGAATAAACAAATCTTAAGCAATAATTTTGACAGCGCTGTAGCTTATCATTAAGTGTTACTGTCATGTCATTGAGTACAGAGTTACAATACATTAAGTGTGGGAAGATTAGTGATTTAACCAGCAGCAATCTGATATTTCTTGGTAGGATGTCTTGCAATTTCTTCAATGAATGCATGGCTGAAAATACTTTTTTACACGTTTTATTAACCTGTTCTGACCAATCTAAATTCTTATTCATGATGATACCCAAGTTTTTAACAGAGCTACAGTAAGGAATTTCGTTACCATCGATTGTTATTTTCTGGATTGTTTTGAAGTTAATAGTGTTTATGAGGCGTGAGTAACCGATAATTATTGGCTGTGTTCTAGTAGGATTCAGTTTAAGACCATTTTTATTTTTCCATTCAAAAATTGATTTTACATCTTGATTAATTTTAGCTATAGTTTCATTGATTTTAGTGATAGGGCAGCTAGCATAAATTTGAAGGTCGTCAGCATAGGTATGGAATTTGGCAAACTTGATAACAGTTGGAAGGTCATTTGCATACAGGGTAAATAAAAGGGGGCCTAAAATTGAACCTTGCGGAACGCCATGTTTAACATTTTTCCAATTTGATTTTTTATCACCAACAGTTACACATTGTTTTCTATTTTTCAAGTAGGAATTGAACCATAACAGCGTCAGATTACTAAATCCAAGTATAGCTAATTTGTTAAGCAGAATTTCATGTTCAACAGTGTCAAATGCTTTGGAGAAATCAAATAAGGTCAGTACAGTACATTTCTTTTGGTCCATAGCTAGCCTAATATCGTCAGTTACGCGTAGAAGAGCTGTTTCAGTAGAATGAGATTTACGAAAACCAGATTGAAAGTCATGAAGTTTGTTATTTTGTTCAAGAAATGCTAAAACTTGGCCATGAATGAGTCTTTCAAGTACTTTAGAAAGGGCGGACAGAATGCTAATTGGCCTGAAGTTGTCAACTTTAATAGGTGAGGCAACTTTGTTCAAGGGACGAACTAGGGCAAACTTCCAATTATCAGGAAATTTACCATTTTCAAGAGACTTGTTGAAAATTAAAGTGATAGTTGGGAGAACTACACGTAAAATTTTCTTTATCAAGTTAATAGAAATTTTGTCAGCCCCAGTAGCGTTGCTGTGCATTTGTTGAATAGCTTTGAGTGTATTTTCTTCTGAAATAGGTTTGAAATGAAATTTATTGGCAATAGGAATGTTTAAATTAGCAACTTGGTTCTTTAAATTATTGATGTTATCACCTATTGATATTGATATTGATATTGATGGTAGTCTCGTCACGTTGAGTTGAATGTGAGATAAAATGGTCATTAATGTCATCCAAAGGTATGTCTATATCAGTTTCGGATTTTTGTTTACCTAGGCCAAATTCTTTTATTCCACGCCATAATAATTTAGAGTCAAGTTTATTGTCAGTCATGAATGAGTTGAGATATCTGATTTTTGAATTACGTAATTGCTGCTTAACTTTATTTCTCAAACGTCGGTATTCAAGTAAACTAATCAAGTCAGATGTCCTCTTGAATTTTCTATGAGCTTTGTCCCTCTGTCCCATCATTTTTAAAATGTCGTCAGTCATCCAAGGTACTCGTCGTTTTCTGTTTATTCTTCTAGTCACATAAGGTGCATGTTTGTCATATAAATCAAGAGTCAATTTTTCAAAAGATTCAACCATATCGTCAACTGAGGGCAATGCCTCAATTTGATGCCAAGGAGTTTGAGCTAAGTCGGTCAAAAAAGCTGTTTCGTCAAAGTGTTTAAAGTTCCTATAAGTAATAAATTTCTGATCAGGTCTAGGTGTCTTATGAGACAGTACACAATAGATCAAGTCATGCCCAGAAATAGCTGGAACGGAGACCTGACCAAAGTGAACAACCTCGTTTGGGTCACTAACTATTAAAAGGTTGATAAAAGTATCAGATTCGTTTGTATGATGTGTTGGGTCAAGTGGTAGGATAGTCATATTAAGGCAGCGAAAAGTTGTTGTTAACTGATAATAGTCAAAGTTGCGGTTTGTCATATTGAGATCTGTGTTCATATCACCCATAACTAAAATACGACTGTAGAAAGGCATGAAGGATAGTAGAGCACTTTCGAAATCTAGGAAATGGCCTATCTTTGGAGGTCTATAGCATATACCAACGAGTAATTTGTCTGAGCTACTAAAAGACAATTCAAGTAACATGAATTCAGGTTTGGCTGAGTATTCTTGTTTTGATGCTGTTAATATTTTAGTTTTTATTCCATCTTTAACAAATAATGCAACTCCCCCACAAGCTTTATTCAAACGATCGTTACGGTAAAGATTATAACCAGGTAATGCGACTTGCGAAGAAGGTATACTGGGCTTTAAAAATGATTCAGAAATACCAACAATATGGAAGTTTTGAAAACGAAAGATTGCTCTAAGTTCGTCTATATGACAGCTAAGGGACTGTACATTAAGATGAGCAGCTTTTAAAATCTTGTTAAAGGGCTTGAGTTCATTATACAATTGAAATCCCATATCATTAACATTATTACTATTATTATTATTATTATTATTATTATTATTATTATTATTATTATTATTATTATTATTATTATTATTATTATTATTATTATTATTATTATTATTATTATTATTATTATTATTATTATTATTATTATTATTATTATTATTATTTATTGAAAGCGAGCGAGCTAAGTCGTCAGTACGAGGCATCATTGAAGTGGCCAAAAAGCACAGAACCAATCATAGAGCAGCACATGACAGTGAGGATGATGATGATGATGATGATGATACTTAACCTAATTAAAATGTTAGAGTCTCTGAAACAGGTCATCAGCGTCGGTCATCAACTTCGGCTCCTATAATATTATTTACAAGAGATCACAGCATTATGAAGTGAACTATTTCACATGGATTGGAAAATCAGGCACAGTGAAGAGTGTTCTGGGCGGGCTTTCACTTAAGTCATATTTTCAAAGTTTGTTGGTTCATACTTGGGTTTTAAAGAATCGCGATTTTGTTAAGTGTCGAATTAATCTATGAAATAACAGATTCGTGATAGGAGGAGTTTCCTTCTGATTGTAGCCATACAATAGGTGGTAGGGGAAGACGTCTCTCGGGCCGGGTAAAGGGTGCGGAAGCAGATGAACTATTCTCAGGCCGCATCCAATGGAGATCTCCGTGATGAGGGCTGCAACGAGAGAGCAGAACGGCAGAGAACAACAGCGGAAGGAAAAATAATACAAAAGAGGGATTCGTAAAAAGTTATTGGTGTTTTATTATGGTTAGTGATCTTATATTACCAGAGATAACAAACAACCATCGTATTAGTACCGCAAAAACGTATGTTATTGGGAATAGGTAGATGTAATGAAGGGGGAGATATAATGATTTGTTCTGTTAGGATCGAAGGGTAACAAACTAGAAGCGTAAAAGTGCTACAAATTAATATTATTATTGGAAATAGATAGATGCGGTGAAGGGGTAGATATGATATGATACGTACAATGTACTTATATTCCAATCATAAGTCGATGTAGGATTAGTTTAGGCCTATTATGAAAGCAGGAATTGTTAACGAAAAGCAAAAGTTACGAAAAGAATAACTGGGTATAGTGGGATAATAGAAGAAGTTTTTATGATAATAAAGTTGGAGATAAGAGTGAGCAAGTGAGTGGTAAACTTTCCTTAGATTTTCTGAGAACAAATTGGCAGAAAATGTTGAAATTTGGTGAACAGGTCTAGATTAGGTCAATAAATGCTGTGTTCAAAAAATTTCGAACCCTTTCTGAACGGAATTTGCAGGCGACCAAAGCGAGCCTGTTTGTCTCAGCTGACACTGGCAGAGGTTTTGCAGCCGAGCGAAGCGAGCCTGTTTAACTCACTTACACTGCCGTTACTGGCGGGGGTCCAGGGGGCGGAGTCCCCTGGCTAGGCGGAGAAGGCGAGCGAAGCGAGCCTGCCGGCTAGTTCCAGCAAATAATGCTATTTTATTCTGAATCATGTTCTATTCTTGAACCGGATATTTTAAAACTTGAGGTAAATTCAGGCCTATATGTAGATTATACAGTGTTGTTGAACGGTGAAAACCATGCCTGGTCCGAATAAGCTTCGTCATTTTTATTCATTCTTTGAAATTGTATTATTAGTTTTATAAATCATCTACAAAACCTTGCCCAGATTTGCTAATAACGCTCCAGTTCGAGTGTGTTTTTTGGAAATTTTCCGTGGGAGGATGTTACTTCCTTGTTTTAACCCTTTTGAAAATAGGACCAATGTGTATAAAATCGAAAACGTGGAAAAATTTTATATGAATCGGCTTTGAGGGACCCGGTCAGCAGTGGCGTAACTAAGCCATTGAGCGCCCCTCCGCGAGCCGAGTGGGTGCGCCCTTACCCCGCCCCCTCCCCCTCTAAAAAACGAAGCTGAAAAAAAACTCATCTAAGTTATGGTACCTTTGTTTTGTTTTTGCATGTGTTAATGTGCGGTGACAAACGTGAGCTCGACAGTAGCCTTTCTTTGACGTGATTATAGATTAAATTATCGTAAAGGTCGGAAACAATTATAAGGCCTACTTCAACTACTACAGTATATCCTACAAAAAACTAAAAGTAAAAATAAATTAAGTTTGCAATATGGATTAATATTTCTAAATAATAGGCTGTAAATATATTATAGCCCATAATATATTATACAGAACTAAAATTTACACCTGATATTTGGGTTTGAGCTATGCAGTAAACGCACTATAATTTAATGGGCTTATAATAAAAAGAACTTGTAGACTATGAGTCGTGTTTAGCTAATATTTATTTATTACAAACAATAATGTTACATACAAACTGCAAACTGTTTACTGTGTAGATCAAAGAGCTATCACCATGGCCAATCCTCTTCTTTTCTTTGTTTGTCCGCGGCTCACCAGCCCACGAAGGTCCTAGGCCTACCAGCTGGTTGCCAGTTTCATATCCATTTCATTTATTTTCTCTGCTCTCACAAAATCTTCAGCAAGTTCGTCTAGATTAATAGTACTATTAACATTATAGGACTGAGGAGAGAAAAGAGATGATGGGTGATTAACGAGTCCATTCTAGCACAATTACATACAGAGTGTTTCAGGAGGAATGTGCAATACTCCTCAGGCTAATTCCTCTCACCAAGTAGACAAAAAGGTTCCATGGGACCAACCCCCAAAACGCTTTGTTACCGAGATAACAATGGCGGAAAATTGAGATTTTTCAAAACATATTAATTTTTCTATTTTTTGGAGGCTTTACTAAGGTTCTAAAATAATCAACTCCTCTGTAAAATTAGGTGAGGAATTCAATGAAACAAGTTTGAAGTTTGCAAGTTTAACGGTTATTGAGATAATTGGAAAAATATGCTAAAAAACACCTATTTTAACATTAAGGATAAGGAATCAGAATTTGTATTTTTTATTAATGGAAGTTGAAGAGAACCGGATTGTGGAGAAAAACTTAAATGACGGCGATTGTGTAAATCTTACCCAAATCTCAGAAATAGCGATCAAAAATCGCAAATTAGACAAAATATACCACAAGTGGAAAATTTGTGTTTAGTAGCGATTTTGCGATTTTTGATCATTATTTCAGAAATTTGGGTAAGATTTACACAATCGCCACCATTTATCTTTTTCTTCAGAATCCCTCTCTTCATCTTCCATTTATAAAAAATACAAATTTATGATTCCCTATCCAGTTATAACCCTTATTATTGAAAAATTGCGTTTTTAGCATTTTTTCCAATTATCTCAATAACCGTTAAAGTTACAAACTTCAAACTTGTTTCATTGAATTCCTCACCTAATTTTACACAGGAGTTGATTATTTTAGAACCTCAGTAAAGCCTCCAAAAATAGAAAAATTAATATATTTTTAATATATCTCGGTAACAAAGCGTTTTTGGGGGTTTTTCTCCATGGAACTTTTTTGTCTACTTGGTGTAAGGAATCAGCCTGAGAAGTATTACACATTCCTCCTGAAAAACCCTGTATATTCTGTCTTGTTTATCAAATCGTAAAAGTTGGGTCAGGGGAAAATGTTTTAAGAAGACTGTACTCTAGGACTATATTTTCAAGTTATCTATAACAAGTCTGAATGAGAATATAAAAAGATTCAGAAATATAAATTCGTTAGAAAATTATTCAATTATTATTAATTTTAAAAATTTAATTTAAAAAAATTCTATTTCTTTGCAGTCAATTACATTTTTAAAGTGGCGCCCCCCAGAAGCCTGCGCCCCCGCACTGCGGGGTTGCGGGGTGCTATTTACGCCACTGGCGGTCAGGCTATTTTGCCCAGGACCCGTGATTCCTGTCTACGGCCCTGTACAAGAGATTGGCAGGCGGATAAGCTAATGCTATATCTTCTATATCCATAAAAGCGAAATGGCACTGACTGACTGATTCATTCATTCATTCATCACCAGTCTTCTATATCTATAAAAGCGAAATGGCACTGACTGACTGATTCATTCATTCATTCATTCATTCATCACCAGAACTAAAAATCCACTGAACCGAATGCGTTCAAATTTGGCAGGCATGTTCAGTTGTATGTTTAGACGCGCGCTAAGAACTGATTTCAGAAACTTTTTCAAGGATATGCCAAATTTTTAAGTTTTTCTAGTTTTTTGGCGTTTTCTGAATTTTTCGAGAACCAATCGGTAGAAAATGTTGATATTTGGTAGGTAGGTTCAGATAAGGTCTAGAAATGTTGTGCTAAGATATTTTTGAATTCCGTTCAAGATTACGCCATTAATCAGGTTTTTCAAAATTGTAGATGTATTGAGGGTTGCATATCTTCCGCCTTGACACGACCAATCCTTACTGTAAATTCAATGGTTCAGCGAGGTTATAGATAAACTAATTCGGAAGATATTGAATTAAGTTTCAAACTATGTCCAATATAGTTCCCAAGGTTACGCTCAATGTTAGTGTTTTACTATTTTCAGAGTTTTTCTCGGATTTTTCAAGAATAAATTGGTAGAAAAAGTCGAAATTTGGTGAACAGGTCCAGATTAGGTTTAGAAATGCTTTGTTCAATAAGTTTTGAATCCCTTCTGATTCCGCTCAGTTTTCAAAATTGATGTATTGCGGGTTGCATATCTTCCGCCTTGATACGACCAATGGTTCAGCGAAATTATAGATGGAGTAATTAAGAAGATATTGAATCAAGTTTCAAACAATGTTACAAGTTTTAAACAATTCCCAAGGTTACGCTCAATATTAGCGTTTTACTATTTTTTGGAATTTTTCTTAGATTTTCCGAGAACAAATTGGCAGAAAATGTTGAAATTTGGTGAACAGATCTAGATTAGGTCAATAAATGCTGTGTTCAAAAAATTTCGAACCCCTTCTGAACGGAATTTGCAGGCGAGCAAAGCGAGCCTGTTTGTCTCAGCTTACACTGACAGAGGTTATGCAGGCGAGCGAAGCGAGCCTGTTTAACTCTCTGACACTGCTGATACTGTCGGCGGTTCAGGGGGCGGAGCCCCCTGGCTAGGCGGAGAAGGCGAGCGAAGCGAGCCTGTTGGCTAGGAAGCTGTATAAGCTGATAAAAGCGGCTATACTGTAGTAAAAATGGTTTAATAATTCTGGAATGAAATATTTTGCAATAAATAATTTCGAATATACTGTATTCCACCATATACTGTATTCCAAGCTCTCAAACATTAATAAAGTTTGCTTTTCAATCCGATTTTTCAAGGTAAAAAATATTAAAATTTACCAGAGACCTTTCTTTAACCTCCCACCCCAAATGCAACCTTCTATAATATGTAAGTGAAGGCCAGTAAGTAAACAGGTCTGTCATATCATTTCAAAAAATTTTTAGTAAATCATGTAGTGTATTTGGTGAGAGGTAGACTGGACTGTAATTTTTCAATACTTTTTCACATTGATATTGATCAATAATTTTATAATTGAACGAGCAATAGCGAGTTCTTACTTTTGACTCAAGCCCGTCTGTTTGCTCGTTTGTTTGTTTGTTTGTTTGTTTGTTTGTTTGACAATAACTTTCGAACGCCTTAATTAATCAAATTCAAATTCAGAACATATATACTTCATACTTTTATACAGATCAAGTTCGTTGGACAATGAAATCGACCGACTCCTTCATCCTTTTTCAGGCAAAAAGAGGATAACCTCTCAGCAACAATATATCTATATATACTCCGGCATCTATTCAATTTCAACAGAATAATCACGACTAGAAAATGTCATAAGGAACTTGAATAATTTTTTTTGAGAATCCATCTGATTACAGTGAAACAGCTGATTGAATATTAGCGGCAAATTTGGAAATATTATCATGAGAAATGATAATATTCTCAAATCAATAAATTTTTTCATGTGAAGTCATATGTTAATATTAATTTCAAAGTTTAAACATGTGATAGGAGTCTATTTATTTGAACAGCTGACAAGAGGCGGCAAATTTGAATTATTTTACCTTTGGTTATTTTTCAAGTATTCTTGTTGAAGGAAGTTTGTTGCTCCATTTGATTTTCATGCTTTAATAAGTAAGACTAATAAATAAGTCAGCCGTGCATTTCTACGGGATTTGTAGAATGCTATTAAAGAGATCTCTAATAATTTAAATGATTTATCTGAATAGAAATACTGAACCATCAAAAAATTCCATTCTTGAACAAATCTTTACAATTAGCCCAGGCAAATTAGACTTCTAGCACCTAAAAAATGATGGATGGCTGGAAATGATCTTAAACCATTGTGGACATCCCAAATAAGTTGACTATAAGTTTCCGACGGCTTCTGAGTGGCGTGTAATACTGGGTGCCCGAAAAACACGGAAAATTTGTTCATTTTCTAGTTTTTTGCAACTCACGTCGAAACCAAGCATCGGACAGAAAACTTTTCAGTTACAATGTTTTAGTAAATAAAATTCTTGAGCGATTGATATCAAATCCAACCCTCTGTGATAAGCGACAACCGAGTTATGTATTTTTTGAAAGAAATTGAAATTTGACAATTTTCAATTTTTGATTGCTTATATCTTCTGTACGTTTCATTAGAAATGTGAAATGTGAAACTATCACTATATTCAAAATTTGATTATAAATGAAGTTATATTAGAGTTATCAACGCGTTTCTTTATATTGAATAAGAGATAATTTAATTCTGCACAATTTGAGAACAAAAATGCATTAATAACTCCAAAATGTCCCACTTTAGAATCAAATTTTGAATACAGTGATAGTAGGGAAAATTGAAAAAGTGACTTTTTATTTTTTTCAATTGTGAATAAATCTAACCTTATCAACTTGAATTCATGATTTCTACATATCAAATGATAGAGGCGCTCATGCTCTACAATTTAAGCCCAGCTACAAATTTTTACTATTAATGGCTTCCAAGATAAACACATTTTAACACAAATAGTAGCCTTTTTCCCGGAATATGTGAATGAACTCAAAGTACTCAAGGTCTTCAAATTCTTCAATTCTTATCTAATTTAACAAATTATATATGCATTTGAACCGCCTTGATGAGCTGGAAACAATGAGCTATAGTTTGTTAAGATCTATTGAGTTTTACGAATGTTACGGGTGTCCTTAATTTATTATCCTTAAAGAGTCCTTCCAACTGGAAATAGCCTGAATTGAGGACGGTATGGTGGGTATTATATTCAAATATGATCTAATAAAAAATATTCTGGTAGAAAACTCCAATACAAGGATATAGAGATTTATTTTGGTCATTATTGTTGAAAATATTGTATTTTTTGTTGTACAAGGAAATATGTTGAGAGCTCTAGCACAAAAAATATACAAAATAGAAAGTTCTATTTGGTCTTGAATTGTACAGGATAAAATTATCCCCAGAAGGATTTTGAATTTCACATTTCTAATGAAACGTACAGAAGATATGAGCAATCAAAAATTGAAAATTGTCAAATTTCAATTTCTTTCAAAAAATACAGCATTTTAAAAAATTCATAACTCGGTTGTCGCTTATCACAGAGGGTTGAATTTGATATCAATCGCTCAAGAATTTTATTTACTAAAACATTGTAATCACAAATTTTTCTGTCCGACGCTTGGTTTTGCCGTGAGTTGCAAAAAAACTATAAAATGAACGAATTTTCCGTGGTTTTCTGGGCTAATGTGTGGGAAAACTCTCTGGCAGGATTAATAAAAGAATAAAATATTCCTTATTCAGGCATTATCCCAAGTACTGCGTATAATGGCTGTTATCGTTAGCTGACCAACGCTATCCAGCTGTTACATCTTGAGTTACATTCAAGTCTATAACACGACATGCTCATGACTGTCAAAAAATTGTGAGAGGTGATCATATAAATTTTGAATTTATTTTTTACAAGGAGGTTCCTTGATTTATTACAATAACATATTTATGTACTAGTACGGGGGATAGTGTAATCTCGTGTGCGTTTTGAGTAAAGAAGTTTGGAAGTGGTATCAATCTCTTCGTTTTGACCTGGAGAAAAATAATATCGGTGGTCATAAGCTCTCCAAGGGGTGCGTCACCTGTAATCCAAGATGGCGTCCGAGAATTTCAGAGTTTCACTGTTTCGGCCATAGCTCAGCCATTTTTGAAGATATCCTTTCAATTTTTCTCTCAAATTGTTCCTTACAAAATTATCTAGATGTGCTATACAAAACATATCTCCCAAAACGTATAAATAAAAAGTTATACATTTTTTAATATGAAAAATGATAGAATTTCTTATGAAAATTTTAGTTTTTCTGTCTTTAATTTTTTTTATGCATCAGATAGACAAAAATGTTAAATCTATAAGTTGTAGATCTATTTTTTAGCTCCACAACCATATGGTTTTGAAGGCTTTTTCTGCCTCGATGAAGGGTACAGCGAGACCCAAAGAGGGGCTTGCGCGGGGTAAGGCAACTAACATGTTATATAAAAACTATTTTCCTCCATGTCTCCTTGATGTTAGAGACTTGAAAATGGTATCAATCTCTTCCTTTTTCTCTTTAGATTCAGAATATCTATAATCATGCACTAAAAAATCATCTCGAGAAAACAAGATGGCGGCCATTCAATGCCGATTTTCGTTATATCCTTGACCATTTGATATTTTTTTATGATATCTCAAGTTTTTTTCTCTTAAAATGTTCTTCATAAACAGTTCTACGATATTTATACAGGAGAAATGTGTTCAATATCCATAATAGATAATTTCAGATTGTTTTAAAGATGAGAAAAATTTTATCACATGCAAAATCTTGCCAATAAATTCTAATTAACTCTAATAAATTCATTGTCCAACTAGAAAAATCAAAAGTGAATAATGCAATGAATAGAGATATATTTCAGCTTTCTAATGATGTATTTACAAAGCTTGTAGGTACGCTAATGATGAATAGAGAGCTTCAGCGAAAGAAGCGCTCGCGCAAGACACATTGCATTCATTATGCCAAAATATTAACTTTTTACTGCATCAAAGAGGAAAAAAATAATTTTTTCGCGATTTCTTCGTGATAAAAGCATGAAACTGGTGTCAATCTCTTCATAATAACTGTCCCAATTGGATCATCGATGAAAAGATCCTTGAATATCATTTCTACTATAAAAAAACTAAGATGGCGGCTGAAAAAAGCAGTGTTTCACTATATTTGTTGTAAATTGAGAAATGTTCGACTTATTCAACTTTTTTTTCAACCAAAATGATCCATCCAATCTAGGCTACAACCTCCATCCGTTCGTAACTCTCTTTATCGCATTGTTGATCAGTTATTTAAATTAAAAAGAACAGAAAAACTTTTTTCAATAAAAAAGTTTTCTCTCATTTTTCATATCTTGTTTGTCAAGATGCGAAATTCTGAAACCTCACCATGTTGTGGAACTATTCTTTAGCTATAAAATGCTGAAGAAATTAGAAAAAAATTCATCGAAATGGCGGGAAAAATGGCAGATAATATGCCGAAAAAGAGGTTTTTCACAAAAACGGCTCTAACGATTTTTTTTAAACTCATACCTGTAATAGTCAGTCCTATATAAGCCTATCGACTCCCAAGAGTCTCATTCCTCGTAAAATAGCAGAAGATCAACAGCATTGTTGAGGAGGATTAATTTCTATCTTGATTTTCTCAAAAATGTCTCAAACGATTTTTTTTCAAATTGGCAACCTATATAGTCATTAAAGCTCTATCAACTGGTATATGTCCCCTTTGGATACTATTATCAGGGGCGCCACCCCATACTTGAAAAGTTAAGAAAGTCTGTAGATAGGCAACCCGCACTACATGAATCTGTAGATAGGTAACCCGCACTACATGAATCTGTATATAGGCAACCCGCACTACATGGCTCGGTAAGTGGAGATCGGGCAACGCGTGCAGCGCGCTTGACGCTTGTGTACAAAAAGTGTATCAATGTCATTCCGTCATTCTTGCAATCAAGGCAATCCGCATCACGGTTAAAGAAGACAAAAATCACATTTGAAAGAAGTATTAGTGTTTCATAATAATTATTGGTAAAATACCAGAGTTATGGAATCGAATGAACCATTATCAATTCCACCTCTTATATATTGGAATACTATAAAGTCTACTTTATTCAAAAATCTACTTTCATTCAAAATGCAAGTCAATTTGGCTAACAGGTAGTTGAAGCGCCGACAGGCGCGAGGTATCATGGGCTTGTGAAAATTTAAAATCACACACAAGATGAGCCAAAGTGCCGGTAGGCGCGAGGCGTTAACGGCAAGTGCAAATTTCACTATAGCAATTTCTATAATAGTCTAATTTTAATTTATCTACGGGCGTATGGAAAGGTTCCTGTTTCAGTTTTACAATCTAAATCGAAATGACTATCATTTCAAAACAAAATTTTAGGACTGTATCAAAAAACTCTCATTATGATACAGTTGTCACTTTACGACACTGTTCCAGAATTCATTCCGTGTTCTATTTGACCATTTTGCAACGGGCTGATAAACAACCGACACGCAACACAGTGGTCAAATCTTCTAACCTAAAAACTTTGACAAGTGATAATACTTCATCTTACCGGTATCTGTTCATCAATATTTCAGTTTACGTATTTGAATAGTCTTAAGTTTAGATAGTTTAATATATCTTTAAGTTTATAATATCTTAACTTCTATTATAAATTGCTTAATAACTTGTCTCAAAGGATGACATTGAGAATGAAATTCTTCTAACTCCAGAAGGCAAATTAGCTATATACGGTGTGTAGAACATTTTTATTGTTAATTTGGGCCTATATTTTAAAGATAATTAGTCTATTTGTAAAAACAACTAAATTGTAACATGAGTTATGAATAGAGGCCTACGGTAGGCTATAACGCACTAGGCTACTAGACTGTTTTTGTTTGTTTGAACTTACACTGAATTCACACTAAGAGCAAATGTTTATTGAGAAAATTCTATGTTTCTTCACTAACTTCTTGTTTTAACACTCACAAAAACAAATCTTCTAGATTGTTTCATTGAAAGTGTCTTATTTTCGTAACACTCTGTAGATAAAATAGTGTATGCAACGGTTGTATTCAGCCTTTAACGCACTCGATAAGATATTTAGAGCACTCGCTTTTGCTCGCTTTGCTTGCTGCTTGTGCTCTAACTTACATCTCACTCGTGCGTTAAAGGCT
Source organism: Sogatella furcifera (assembly GCA_017141385.1). Classification (NCBI taxonomy): domain Eukaryota; kingdom Metazoa; phylum Arthropoda; class Insecta; order Hemiptera; family Delphacidae; genus Sogatella; species Sogatella furcifera. The sequence goes on along the minus strand of CM029547.1, from coordinate 36,599,101 downwards.
CTCATTATACAACCGTTGCATAAACTACTATTATAGTTTGAAATTTATATTATGAAACTTGCACTCGCTGGTTACTAGGTATAGTCTGTCCAAGCAAAGAAGACCCTCTGGCAAGATGGGAAAATCACTCAATCTCGGTTAATATTGGTTCAAAAATATTCAATTTGATCTCAAATTGTAGGAAACAATTTGATCTACTATTAAGACCACATTTATAATTCTTGAACAAATATTGACCAAGCTGGAGTCATTTTCCCATCTTGTCAGAGGCTCTTCTTTGCTTGGACAAACTATAGCTAGGACTAATACAAGATATAGTCTATCCAAGCAAAGAAGACTCTCTGGCAAGATGGGAAAATAACTCCAGTTTGGTCAATATTTGTTCAAGAATTAAAAATGAGGTCTTATTGATAGATTAAATTTTCCTACAATTTGAGATCAAATTGATAATATTTCAACCAATATTGACCGATCTGGAGTAACTTTCCCATCTTGCCAGAGGTTCTTCTTTGCTTGGATAGACTATACTTGTATTAGGCCTACGCAAATATGAATGGCAAGGAAAGTTGTGTGAGTGTACCACACCAGATTTTTTCATGTGAAGCTGTGGCGTATCCTCCGGGCTAGCTAGGATAGCTGCGAAGCCCAACTAGTTCAGTTTATACTAGTTTATTCAGATATATATTAGAAAAGGTTTTTATATTTTAAAAAAGGAGTAGCGATGAATTATTACATCAAATTCAGCACATGAGCTGCAGCGCGACAAATTCAAGTGCCGTACACAATGCAAGTTTTCCAATCGAACAAGCTATGGCTAGCGCGGTAGTCCAACGGCCCATTCAAGTAATGCTAATGTCGTATATAGGTAGAGTGAGGTGGGGTGGGAGTGAGCATGTTACTCACCGCATTGAAAAAGACTGTAGCTAGCTCTGTGGCGAGAGCTTGATTGCCTTGCCGAACGTTGGCGATCACAGCCGACTGCAGCCGAAGTAAACCGGTCTTGTCGGGTGGCTACCGATAGGCCACCACAACTTCAACAAACAAACTTCTTGAATATTTCGCTCATATTCTCGTACGTTGTTGTATATATTTTTCCTGTATGTAAATTTCATCATCAAGAAATTGAAAATTTTTTCCTTATTCTATCCTAAGAATTAATTCATCACATTGGTACCTCAGCTATAATGGTTTTTTAGTTTTTTCAGTCAATTTCCAAATTTTATGTGCTACTACTTATACTTTTTTCCTCAGCTCAAATGTAATTAACTTAGTTTGATTATTGTTTCAATATTGCAAAATTTAGTAACACTCCACTTGTATATTTGTATTTCTGATTAATTTTTCATTTTTGTATATATGAATGACTTTGTACCGCAATAACCGCAGTATACTATGCTTAAGTTCAAAATAGCAACTATATAATATTCAAATCATGTACTTATAATTCATGACACTGGCAGCGCCTATGTAAAATTGCTGCCAGTATAATTCTAAGAAAATTTATTGTGTAAAAGATTTTTGTTGTACAAAAGGAGAATAAATTTAATTTTTCATTTCATTTTTCATTTCATGTTCCCTATATTTTTCAACGTTATTTGATTTGCACTTGCGTTGTTAAAGTGCATTCAATAAATTTATGTTATAAATGTTCACTTTCAAATTTTGTTGATCTTTGGACGTATTTGAGGCACTGAGCCATATCTTTAACATAAGTTACCTGGATTTTTAAGTTTTATAATTGGTATTTTTGGTTATGTGATAGTGGGAGGTGGAAGAGAAGAGGGAGTTTTACAATTGATATAAATTGTATACATCACTCTATCACTATATCATTGACTTGTGGAATGGAGTTTTTTTAATAATCCCTATACAATCATGAACAATTTTTAATATGAGTTTTAATACTGTATATCTTTGCTATATTTTTGTCATTATAGGTTCAATTTTGTGAGTAGTCCAAAGTAAGTTTTGAGACTACGTCTCTGATGTGAAGTCACTATGTTCATAACCTAGTGAACAGACCTAGAAATTCAATTCTAGAATTGATAGATGGTTATGCTATGTTAATATAGATTTCAAAGTTTAAACATGTGATAGGAGTCTATTTATTTGAACAGCTGACAAAAGGCGGCAAATTTGAATTATTCTACCATTGGTTATTTTTCAAAGTATTCTTGTTGAAGGAAGTTTGTTGTTCCATTTGATTTCCATGCTTTAATAAGTAAGACCATTGACTATGGATATATCCATAGTCAATGGTAAGACTGATAAATAAGTCAGCCGTGCTTTTTTACGGGTTTTGAAGAATGCTATTAAGGAGATCTCTAATAATTTAAACGATTTATCCGAATGGAAATACTGAACTATCAAAAAATTCCATTCTTGAACGAATCTCTACAATGTTTGTTTTCAATTTGATACACTAAATAATTTACGACTTCTGTTGAGTTCAGAACAAGAGGCGATCAATATGACTCTACAGAGTGCTCCGAAAAGAACTAACTCAAGTACTATCACGGTGTTCTTTGAGCTGAAAGAAAACAGAATATATCATTGGCTAAACATCGAATTCTCCTTATAAGTTTTCCTCTAATCCGCCCTTCTATTATTTTAAGACTTTTCATCATACCTAGATAATAGATAGACTCTACACGAAGTTTCAATAGTATGTATGGTTTTCAGAAAAAATAAGGGAAAGTTATTACATCCATATTTGTAAATTTGTTAGAATTGTTCACTGAACAATATTCAGTTAATAATAGGTCTACTCTGAATTCTTGCAGTCAAGTCGTCTTGAACAATATATGATGTATATTATGGACGGATAATGATGTATCAAAATATGATCAAACGATTGATCAAAATATACCGTACATGACTATATCATAGGGCTTACTAGTGTAGATAAGTTAGAAGTTCTATGTTGGAACCGATTCACGTTCTACCGCTCTCTTGGAAGCCCTATGGGGTAGGGTTCGATTAGTCCAGTGCTCGATTAGTCCAGTTTTTCAAATATATAAGTTGTTTTATGAGAGTGGTTCGATTAGTCCAGTTTTTCCAGGAAAAACTGGACTAATCGAGGCAGTCTATTTCAATTTGTCTAGAGGTTCGATTAGTACAGTAAAGTTGGTTTATTAGGTAGGATGTGCAAGGCGCTCGATTAGTCCAGTTTAGCCAATTCATGTGACCCGCTGAACCGGTTATAATATGTGGAATCAACTATATCACTCTCTCAGCGTTACACTAGAGACGCTGCCATAATCGCCAACGGCAAAAGTTATCGATCAGTTCAAGTAGCTTGCAAACTCTGACGTCAGGTTTCCAGTAAAACTCTGTCGCTATGATAGCCCAGTAAAATAATGGTAGTTTTGTCAGACAAGTGATGCGAAAGTTTTTTTCCGATTGTTTCATATTATGACTGTATTCCAGTGCGCTGAATCCAAAATTGAAGTTTTCTGCCGTCCTAGGGTACGGCTTCACCCTTAAAAATTGAAAAAACCCTTAAATTTTGGTAATTTTTTGTTTCTGATTTATCAATTGATATTGTTTATTTATGGAAAAAATATTCAGTTAAAGATTATAGTCAATAAAATTACTTGGAAAATTTGAGGTCACACGCTGAATTTTGATATATTCTTTTAGAGCTGATACGTACCAAAAAGGGGTAGATTAATTCAGTCTTTGAAAATCTAAGTCAAAACCTTTGGATTTCACAACAAGTAGGCTTACTTGGAATATAGGCTAAATGAATGTGCTCTTGTAAAAACTCTTGTATAATAGGAATGTATGATCAATTTCATATAAATTGCATTCTCAATTTCATAAATTGGAGGACGGGGAGGGGGTTACCGGTAAGAAAATATCCACGGGAAAAATAAATGAATAATAATAAATTTTTATTTCTCAGTAAGCAAACTAGTACAAAGAAAACATTAAACATAAATTATACATAAATTGTTGAAAAATTAAGAATGTTGTATATAAATTGGTAGTAGTGTTAATTGAATTAGCTATTAAGTTATGAATTGAAAAATCAGTGTCTTTCTAATGGTATAGCGATTTGTCTTTCATTTATAGCGACTTACATTCATTGTTGAGTAGCCTAATGAGTTACATTCATTGTTCAATAAAGAACTTGTACATGTATATAACTTACTTTAAAAACACCCAGTAACTTCTCTTCATATTTGCGAGAATGGCCATGAAGAAGGAAATAATAATATCTTTGCTTCTCGTTATCACTATATAGTTAGTTGACTGAATGAATTGTATACTGATTATGCTTAGTTTGAGGAATGATGAATACAGTTACATACCGTAATAATACATACCCATATCCAATCAAATTCCAATTAAATTTTATTGTTATTTTTCAAAAAAATGATTATTCATAAAACATCATTTTATGCACTTCATAAGACTTGCAGAATATAGCTCAGAATAAACTTAATTCTATAAAATAATCATTAATGGCCAAAATTAAATGTGACAACTTGATTCTGCAGTTTGAATTTATTCATGACATAATAGCTAGCATGGATGATAATAATAATAATCATACTATAAATACCATAGATATAAATAAATGTCATTTTTATTTATATAAATGTCATAATATATAAATACTAACAAAATTGAATTTGTGGAGAAAAAGGTGCAAAAAACTTTGGTCCGAGTTCTGATGGAAGAGACCCAAGTTCGATCCTTGATAAGGGAACAATATTTTGAACGCAGTACTATCACATAGATACGTCACCCCGTCTATTAAAGGAGACGTAAAGCCGTCGGTCTTGACTGCCTAAAAACCAATCATCTCTCATTAGCCCGAATAAAGAGCATCAGTCCCAGGAAAAAGACTTAATATGAGGGATAAAAAAGAAAATTAAGAAATCAAGTTTTAATTTAACAATAAGTGTTTCATCAAAAATTTAACATAATGGAAGTGATAATGATATTGAACTATGACCTTTAATGGCACGTTGTAATTACGTAAATCCCTCATGTTTCAAAAACAAAATATTTGCTCTTCAATTTAACCACATCTTGTCAATTTCATTTGAATTTCATAGTTACCTTGCATGTGTGCAATCAGATAAAATTGTGATTGTCAAATAGTTATGCAATCTGACTATAATATATCTTGGTGTATTACTAGATGAGAAACTTGAGAAAAGATAGAGAGAAGTAGAGAGAAGAAGGAAAATGAGAGAAGGAAGAAAGCACAGGATAAAGAGGGTAAATGAGATAAGATAGAGAGAATAGTAAAATGGAAAAGAGAAAGGAAAAAGTGGATTGAAAAGTGAATGAGGAGAAATGATTGAAAAGAATGAGAGAGAAGGATATAGAGAATAAAACGAGAGAGGAGATAGAGAGGAGAGGTTAAAGAGAGAGTAAAATGAAAGAAGGTGAATAGAATAACTTTATCCATGTACATTAATTATAGATAATAAAATATGACTACTTCGTTACAGCATTGAAACGGCGAAGTTAGGACCAAGTCCTGCCTTGCACTTGACCAACAGGATAAAGAGACCGATATGAGTAATTAATCTAATTTAATGAAAGCGAAAAGGCACTCATTGATAGAGTCTGATGATAATTGTAGTAATTTCTCGCTATTTACTGTAGTCTGTGCAAGGAAGAAATACATTCTGGGTAGATGGGGAAATGACTCCAGCTTGGTCAATATTGGCTCAAAAAGTAAAATTTTGGTCTTTAATTGAAGATCAGAATGTTTCCTACAATTTGAGACCAAATCTATGATTTTTAACCGATATTGTCCAAGCGGAGGTTATTTTCCCATCTCGCCAAAATGCCTTCTTTGCTTGGAGAGACTTTACATCTCTATCAGCAATAATACTATTGTAATGGCTGGGTCGAGATATAACCATTTTTTAATTCTTAACTGAAATTTTCTGTAATTATCTGAATCGTGGTTGGTTGGGAGCTTATTGGTGGATTCGTTCATCCAAATGCCAGATATGCCTTTTATTTTGAACACCTATTTTAGCAACTAGTCACTATGAGCAAGGAATTTTAATAAAAATGATAGTTTGTGATCATTGAAACTTTGCAGATTTATTGTGATATCTTTCCATTTTAAATAAAATTATCTACTATCAAGTCATCTAACAAATCAGAATTTTGGAAAAAACAAAGTTATTTAATACGTAATTTCTTTAAAATTTCTTTTCGAAAAACTGCTAACTTGCTACTTTGAAGTAAGGCTCTCAAAGTTCTATGATTTATATATTTGAATTTGAGCTAGAGAAGAGACAACCAATGTTTAGCACTCACCATAATAATTTTCAAAACACACAAGATACACAAAATACACTAGATACTCTACTGAAACTGAAATTTTAAATACTTTCAAACTGAAAATAAAACCCCTACAACTTCTAGATTACTTTTATTTTCATATGTCATTTTTAACCCCTCTAGATGGACAAAACCCCATCAGAGGGCCGAGGCTTCAAACAATCATTAACTACATTTTTCCGATCTGCTTTCGGCCGTGTCTCGAATCGAACTCCTCAATTAGCACTGAAATCATTCCCCCTCCGACCACTCTACGCGTGGAGTCAGGACTAATTCCCAGCGAAAATTCCAAGGGTCATTCTCCTATTGGTACACTTCCAAAAAGAGCAATTTCGGTTACAAAATTGAAACCAATACCTAGAATGCACCAACAACAATAATTTTGACAACTAAGCTTCAGCAAGGTTAGCAATTTTCTATTAAACGTTACCAATTCTAATCAAAACCAAAGTTCATGAAAAAGTTTGCTTAAATCTAAAAGTTCATCAACCTGAAAAATAATTTATTACATGCACAAAAATAAAACTTCAATAATACAACCACTCAATTTTCACCATATTACATTACCCCCTTCCCTAAAAATGACGATATTATTTAGATTTTTTTTCCATTCACACTCAATTTTCTTTCACACTGGACACTTGACACAAGACACTCATCTGGGATCGACATCATCCGCGCCTGGAACTGGAACCTGGATGTAGATGGTGTAGAGGAGGTGCCCATGCACCGGATGGTAAAGGCTCCCAGCCAGAGTTAGGTGACCTCAGCCCGTTCGATCTGACTGTTGACAGCCAGCTGACGCTGGAAACGCTACCTCAGCGTTATTCGGACGGTCTGACTCTGCCCCAAGTCGTCCCCCCAGGAGCAGTGAACTACTGCACCAATGTGGCGTCATCTCTCCTCACATTTATCACAACCACTTTCTCAAAATAGGATTTAATTGGGATGTGCCAATCCCAAAAAAACTACTAACTCTAGCTCAAAATATAATTTACCGAGACCTTATAAAATCAACATCATTAATAATTAACTCCTAAACTCAATATTCATTTTTCAACATAATAACAACAATATTAGAACAAGCCATTCTATAAAACATTATAATTTTAATTCCCTAACCGTATGAACTGCACAATTTAAAATCGAATCTCCTATCAAATATCAAATTATCTCATATCAATTCGGGTCAATTCAAATATAAAATCAATTATTCTATCTCTTTGTACTCTACAGATTCATAGTTACGAAACAATAGCTGCTAGCTTGCATTTTCCAGGTTGTATCCAATATTCATTCAATTGTCTACTATTCCGTTTCTACAACTGTTTATTCCATTTTACTTTTGATGCTCTTCTCATTCTGTTTCACTTCTACTCTCGTTTCTTCCAACAAAATAAACATTATCGAAATAATTTACTGCTTTGGTTTCAATTGTTCTCATTTTATAGTCCAAGGAGTATCACATTCTATTTCTAATAGTCACCTAATTTCGCTCTCTCACACACTCTCACTTGTTGATCGCTATACAATTTTCATTTTCTTCTTATCAGATCACCCATCTCTCACCTTTTCTCCGGTCAGTAAACCGTTTGCAAGCCTTGGCCGCTAAATACGAGTATACTTGTCCATTAAAATAAAAATACTTCACTATCCTATTGTAGGGTCATTCTGCTACTGCCCTCTTAAGAGCCAAAAGTAGTCAAGAATGCCTATATTCAAGATTTCCCAAAACCATGGATACCCGACCCATGTTTATAACACCAGTTCACCTAACTGTGTTTTCTCTCTACCCCTCCTGAATTTCCCGAATTCAGAGCTTCTCCCTGGGAATGCCCGATCCCAGACTCTCTCTCTCTCTCCTCGGTGAATTTCCCGAATTCAGTACACCCGCTGGAATTCCTGATTCCAATGCTTCTCAATCCCGTTGAGTACTTAAAAAAAACTATCCATCTCAAACTTAATAATTTTGATTTTTACCAATTCTACCCAGAATATCCGAATGTCTCAGAAAAAACCACCTACTCGGTCCAGCAGTCATCAAGTCCTCAGATAAACGGGCGGAAACTGATCATACTTTCAATCATTTTCTGTGCTCTTCCATATCACTTCCTCTTATCGATTTTTCATCTTACACAACTACATTTTCTACATAACATCAACTTTATACCTCCTTGGACTCTCTCACAAAAAATAATTGAAAATTTCTCACACAAAAATTTATTATCTACCAATATTAAATAAAATTTTACCGTCTATAAAAAATCTCAATTTGACAAAAAAAATTCTCTGAATTAATATTTAAACACTGTATTCTACAATATAATTCGATGTTGCCAATTCTCTTTTACAAAGGAAATATAGTCTCACTTGCATTCTTTCCATTGTTTTCTGATTGGATTCAAATTTCATTTTCAATTTTAAACCGTAATATCCGTTTCTAATGGAACGTCAAACTAGATTTTTCTTTACTATCATTCTCAACTACCAGATAAATTCGTCTCCTGAACTAACTTCAAACCTATCACAAATAAAATTAAAAAATTATTATTAGGCTACGTTTTCTACTTAATACCTCAAAATTTTCTCACAATAAACTTTTACTATTATGTTCCTGCTCGTGTTGCTAATAAAATTACAAGTGAAATGTGGTTCTCAACTTTTTGATACTTCTTATCGCAATTCTATCCTGATTAATCTGGCATTTGAACGTTTGCCATTCTTGCAGACAAACCCCACACCTGACACCATTGTAATGGCTGGGTCGAGATATAACCATTTTTTAATTCTTAACTGAAATTTTCTGTAATTATCTGAATCGTGGTTGGTTGGGAGCTTATTGGTGGATTCGTTCATCCAAATGCCAGATATGCCTTTTATTTTGAACACCTATTTTAGCAACTAGTCACTATGAGCAAGGAATTTTAATAAAAATGATAGTTTGTGATCATTGAAACTTTGCAGATTTATTGTGATATCTTTCCATTTTAAATAAAATTATCTACTATCAAGTCATATCTAACAAATCAGAATTTTGGAAAAAAAAACAAAGTTATTTAATACGTAATTTCTTTAAAATTTCAATTTCCGAAAAAAACTGCTAACTTGCTACTTAGAAGTAAGGCCTCGGTCAAAGTTCTACTGATTTATATTTGAATTTGAGCTAGAGAAGAGACAACCAATGTTTAGCACTCACCATAATAATTTTCAAAACACACAAGATACACAAAATACACTAGATACTCTACTGAAACTGAAATTTTAAATACTTTCAAACTGAAAATAAAACCCCTACAACTTCTAGATTACTTTTATTTTCATATGTCACTTTTAACCCCTCTAGATGGACAAAACCCCATCTAGAGGGCCGAGGCTTCAACAATCATTAACTACATTTTTCCGATCTGCTTTCGGCCGTGTCTCGAATCGAACTCCTCAATTAGCACTGGAAATCATTCCCCCTCCAACCACTCTACGCGTGGAGTCAGGACTAATTCCCAGCGAAAATTCCAAGGGTCATTCTCCTATTGGTACACTTCCAAATAAGGTAGCAATTTTGGTTACAAAATTGAAACCAATACCTGGGAATGCACCAACAACAATAATTTTGACAACTAAGCTTCAGCAAGTTAGCAATTTTCTATTAAACGTTACCAATTCTAATCAAAACCAAAGTTCATGAAAAAAGTTTGCTTAAATCTAAAAGTTCATCAACCTGAAAAATAATTTATTACATGCACACAAAAATAAAACTTCAATAATACAACCACTCAATTTTCACCATATTACACTATAGAATGATGATGTAGCCTAGTATAATAGCCTGTCTAAGCAAAGAAGACCCCCTGGCAAAATGAGAAAATGACTTCTGCTCGGTCAATATTGGTTCAAAAATTATTGATCTAGTCTCAATCGTAGAAAACATTCTGATCTACAATTTGAGACAAAATTAATATTTTTTGAACCAATATTGACCCAGCTGGAGTCACTTTCCCATCTTGCCACACGGTCTTCTTTGCTTGGACAGACATGCGCATACAAGTGTAGGTTTCTTGGAACTTCAAAAGGCTTTGATCGTTTGATCTAAGACAAGAATTCACACAGAGAAGAAGCAAAGAAGACATTCTCGCAAGATGGGAAAATGCCTCCAGCTCGGTCAATATTGCTTCAAAAATCAAAAATCGAATTTCAAATTGTAGAAAACATTCTAATCTACAATTTGAGATCAAATTTATAATTTTTGAATCAATATTGACCGCTGGAGTCATTCTCTCAACTTTTAAGAATGTATTTTTTCTTCCGTGCAATTATCAACCAATCACATGCCTTCGTGCCAAGTCTTTCTAAGCCGGGAAATTTAAATGACTGAAATCGCCCGATCGGTTTTTGGATCTGGGGGGGGGGAAGAGCCTTGGAAAATTCTCTACAAAAAACAGGGAACATTCCTCTCTATATTAGTGTCCTCCCCATAAAAATTCAAGTCAATCTGACAACAAATGAAAAAGTTATTCATATTTTTCGGATTTTATGTCTTAATGCAATGAAAACTCAAAAAGTTCGGAGTGATCTGCCTAGATAATAAACTGAATTTGGACTGCTAATTTATTTTTGATTATTGAACTGATAACTGATTATTTATTGATATTTTCGCATTTCTGAACGCAGAATTGGGTTTATGAAGAGTCCCTTCAAACGTATATCATTACAGATAGGTTTCAGATCTTTACTAGTTAACAATTTTATTTTATAAAAGCGTATTTCTTGACAATGATATACGCTTTCACGATGTATAATTTGAATACTTCCAATCCAAAAATATTTTAGTGGATTCGTAAATATTTCTTTGTTTTGAAATTAGCCTTATGTGGAGGCTTTAACTCTTGCACTTAACCCACTCATCCACGGCCACCCTCAAGACTGTTGATAATATTAAAATTTCAATACAAAAAGTTATGGTAAATAAAGTCACATATAGAGAGCCAAATTTAAAGGTTTTTTGGCTCATTAGATTTTTAGTTTCATGAATACAATAATTCAGCTTCTGAATAATTACCAATACAGATTTCAAATATTGCTGTAAATCATAAAAATATTAATATTAATTAATCAAACTGTCCTTCCATGAATTAAACAATATTAAATCTCGGATTTCTAATAAGGGTAGCCTAATTTAATAGATTAAACAAAGATAATAAGATTCAATAAGTTAAAAGATACCGGTGAATTATTCAGAATATTACATTATAAATAAATACAACATGGTTGTATAATGAAAACCAAGCTATTGTCATTTGCAACCTGATTCAAAGATCGCGCCGCGCCGCCTTGGTTTTATTTGAAATTTGTTAGACGGCCACTTTGACGCCGTCTAGATATAGTCAATTCCTTGTCAACGCATATAGTGGATTCATCACCAGGTACGAATTCAGTACGCCAACTGTACTAATCGAGGCACTGTATTAATCGAGACGCAGGGCTTCGATTAGTCCAGTGCCTCGATTAGTCCAGTTCTGGACTAATCGAGGCACTCGCTCATCTCATTGAAGAACTGGACTAATCGAGTCACTGTATTAATCGAACCCCTGCGCCTCGATTAGTCCAGGTGCCTCGATTAGTCCAGTTTTTCAGTTTCTTAATGTAGGATAGGGACTGGACTAATCGAGCACTGGACTAATCGAGTAATCCCCGCCCTATGAGGGCCCACTGTCCTGCTTTCGACTGAAAATCAGACTCTCCGGGTTGTAGTTCACTTACAATCCCATAGATAGCAGGAGCTAACGCGTCATGGTCCAAGCACCTTCTCCTTGTCACGGTCTAGCGTCTAGCTTTGCCTATGCTGGTCTAGCGTCTATTCTGGCTTATCAAATCAAAATCAGAACATTTTGAGAAAATCATGTTCTTTATTCAATGAGAGGTAGACTGGACTATATCTTACCAATACTTTTCTACATTGTATTGATTTAGAAAATATTAGAATCAGGGCCGTAGACAGGAATTACGGGCCCCGGGCAAAATCACCTGACCTGGCCCCTCATAACAGATTTAAAATGTTCCCATCTTTTCTATTTCATAGGTCCTATTCTAGAAGGGTTGAAAATATATGATTTAGTCTGTCCAAGCAAAAGACATCATGACACTCTGGCAAGATGAGAATATAGTTCTAGCTCGGTCAATATTGGTTCAAAAATTACTGATTTGGTCTCAAATTGTAGATCAGAATGTTTCCCACAATTGAGACCAAATCAATAATTTTGTCTTCTTTTCTTTGGATACAATACAATGCAAAAATTGAACATGAAGGATTCTTTAACATAAATTTAGAAGTTGTACCTACAGAAAGTGAGCTTATGGAAGTAGTTAGTATCAGTATCAGTGCTTGATTTCTAGAAAAAAAAGAGGTATGGGGGTCCGGGGGTCCGGTAAAGAGGGTCCGGGGTCTTCACCCACGGAAATTTTTAAAAAATCACACTTGAAATGGAGCGTTTTTAGTAAATCTGGGCAATGTTTTGTAGCAGTGTTTTATGAAACTAATAATAAAATTATGAAGAACGAATAAAAATCATAAAGCTCTTTTGGACCCGGTATGGTTTTTACCATTTCAACAACACTATATAATCTACATAGGCCTAAATTCTTCTCAAGTTTTAAAATATCCAGTTTAAAAATAAAAATATGATTCAGAATAAAATTGCATTGTGTTGAAAAAACAACTCTCCTCAATAACAAGCAATATCATGCTCCAATTAAATAAAAAGTTTTTAAACATTTTAGGATGAGTGATTGACAAAAATGACATTAAAAATAGAAAACAAACATGAAAAATTATTCTTGTTTCTAAATTTTTTAAAGAAAAAGGTATGGGAGCGCTGCTCCCACGCGTTCTCCCTGAAATCAAGCCCTGGTTAGTAATTATATAACAACTACAAACCGGGAAAAAAGAGCTATATTGGCTCTCTGGGGCCTGAGCTCATGGGCCCTTGGCGACTGCCAGGTTACCACTCAGGACCGACTGACTGGGCCTGAATAAATAGGAATATTATATTCTTTTAAATATTCAATCCATGGAGTTTTGAAATTTATTCCAGTTTTTAAGAAATGTGTTTTTAAAATTAATGGTTGAGTAGTTCAAGAAATCAAGTCTAATTCAATTCTAATTTTTTTTAAATGATAATTTTCATAGCTAATTATTATGAACCTGTATGATTGATTAAAACATTTTTAAAACTAATTTTTCCGGGCCCCTGTCAACAATTTATGGGCCCGCCCCTGGCGAATGACCCGCAAAAACCTGTCTGTCTACGGCCCTGATTAGAATAAACTAACTTACTGCAGATTATTTCATAGCAATAATATGCCTGTAATTTTAATTCTGCCTTGTAATTGTTCTGTAATAATTTTAAATGCTAATTAAAAGATCCGAATAACATTTTTTTCCTATCATTTATATCCACTGTCTCTACAGATTTTTCATTAGGTTCAAGAAATCAAATTCTTGATTTCTGTTCAAAGTGTGATATTTAAGTGTGTTGTCTATGGTGGGGAAGGAATGATCAATGGGAATGGGACTGACTCCAGGACTACTTCGAGGATGTTTTCCTACAGGAATACAATAAATTGAATAGCACTTCATAATAATCAGTGGGCCTACAATTATTGAATAATTATCGTAACCTCATAAACTGAATAATTGATCATAAAAGTGATTTCTTATTTCGATACAAATTAGTTTTGTTTTTCTTACTTTTAATAAGTAATTAAAAAAGATACGTTGAGGAACCAATAAACGTAACAAACTCCCTGTTTCTAAGCAGATAAGTATTTACGGAACTTTCTTATCACAGTTTTGTTTGAGTAACTTAGGAAGCAACATAAGGATCAGTATGAAGCTACGAAGCAACGGAGTGGGTCTGCTTTTTATCAGCAGCCGCGCCAGGCCAGGATTGGAATTCGAGAAGCTCTGTTGTTGTTATGATACCCTGGTAGCGAAACGTCACACCGCGAGCTTTCCAGCTGCTTCGCATTCCACATTCCATGATGATGAACGGACCATTCCCCCCCCCT
>CM029547.1:36551555-36584219 GCA_017141385.1 Sogatella furcifera | reverse complement strand
ATTATCATAGATGTTCACATTGCTATTCATGACGCTTGTTAGTTCAACACCTGATATGGAAATGTTTTTATGAGTGATACCAAGAAGAATATTTTTATATATTTTTGCATTTTCGTTATCAGTGTTTTGAAGTAAAGTCCATAACTCAATCATCGAGTTCAAGTACGCTTCCTGTTTATTTTTGCCTTCAAAATATCCTACCGGATGTTCTACTCCCGGGCTATCAGAGAGCTCAGGAATATTTAGAAAATTAATTCTACAATAGCCACGATAATAGAAAACAAACTTCAAATTCCTAGCCTTGATGACAGTACTTAGAAGTTCAGTGGCAGGAATATCAAAATAAGTTTCACTCAGATTGTTGAAAGAATCAATTCCTATAACCAAAGGGTAATTTGATTCACTCCAATCGTTTATTCTATTCAAGAGATCATGAAATAATTTAGTATCTACATCATTCAATATTATAAAAATAGGAATGTTTCCATCAGTGGAAGAAACTCTAATATTATTTGAATCACTTAACATATCAAGGTGATTCCATTCTTCAAGGAGAGATACTTTTTATTTTTAAGCAAAGAGAGACCCTTAGAAATCTTAATACTATTTCTTATTTTTGCAAAAGATATCATAATATCAACCCTCTCACCAAAATTATAGACTAGACTTATTTTACTCTTATCAGTGTTAGTTGTTGCATAGAAACTAACAATCTTTTCGAGGATGCTATTTACTGTAATACTATTGGGTTTGATAGATTGCTCGATTTTATTATCTCTATTTTTCTTTAGCATGTTAAATAATTTTCTTTTAGATTCCATAATCAGTTAATTGTTGCAACGCTTTTTGATAGGAAGGGCATTCTTTGTCACTTACTTTGTGTTCAAAAGGTTTTTTATCGTTTTTGCAGTTCAAACACGATGGCTTTTTGTCCTTGTTTGGGCATTCTTTCACATCATGCCCAGTAACGGCACAGTGGGCACAGGTGTTTTGTGCTTGGGTGCAATGTGTACTAACGTGTCCGATTTTTTGACACTTCCAGCAACGAGGGACAGCAACATACTCACTAACACGACAAACCCTCCAATCTATTCCTGTCCGCGATTTATTTATTAATTCTCTTCTAATTTCACCAGAGCATTCAACTACCCAATGCACGGTGTTTTTGTTTTTGGTCCTAATTTGAATATGGGTTTGAAATTTTTCAAGAAATTCTCCTTATTTAAGAGTGATGATGACCCAAGATTTCTCTCAAACACATCACTTGCTAATTCAATATCAGTTATATCTGAAGATACATGATATATAATAATTCTCGGTAATTTATATTGTGGCTCGCTTACCTTAAGGTTTGGATGTTTAAGGACTTTGTCCCCTAGCACTTTTTCTTTATTAGTTTTAGGATCTAGGACCAGCAGCACACCACCACCACGAACATTTACAGCTTTTTTAATGTTTAGATTTTGTTCACGGCTGATGTTTTTCTTAATTGTCTCTCTTATTTTGGCACTCGTCTCCTTCTCGTTCCCTGAAACGTCCGATGGCTTGATGATCACAATGTTCTCCTTCGGCGCAAGTTTTTTATCCTCGGCTGCGACTCGGCTACTGTTTTGGGGGCGGCACTCGATGTTGACGGTTGCAATTTATTTCCCTTTGGCATTTGCACGGCCTCAGCGAATGAAATCGGCTTTTTGAAACTTTTTGATACTTCGTTTGCTAGTTTATTCACACTCTGTTCCAGAGTGTGAATTTTTCCGAAAACTTCATCGTTGTTGTTCTTAATGTTCACTTTTACGTCTGTTCTCTCAATGAGAATCATTAGCTCGTTGCACAGATTAAGATGTAGATCAAAGTCCTCGCGGGAAAGCTTCCTTTTCGCAAAAGTTTCATTTCCCCAATTCACCATATTTTGCTGTAAGGTTTTGAGGTTTCTAATCTCGTAACCGATTCCAGAATCGTTCTTCATTTTTGCTGGTAATTTGGGGGGCGAATTTATTACATTTTCCTCATCCTCCTCAAACTCGACCTGCGCGCCTGCGGGTAATTTTGACGGAGTATTTTGGTGTGATTTTTTAATCATCTTAATGATAATAGATCCAGATCATACTTTTTCACTCTAATCAAAATTTAATTTCCGATGAAAGTTAATTTAGTTCAACTAGAATTTGTTGACCCACTTTTCCACCACGCAAACAAAAACATGAAACACTTCCAGTTCTCAGAATGTTTGATGTAATAAACGCTGAGTCGACTGTTGGCTTTTCAAACTCAAAAAATTTGTTCCACTTTCACAACTAACCACTCTACACTAAGAAATTCGCTACGATGTGCACTCTACGGAGTTCTGAATAAGACTGAATAATATTTATAATTTTGAAATTGTTGGCAATTTGTATAAGAAGTGTTTTCTATAATCAATTTGTTAACTACAATAGTATCTGATTGCACAATTGCACCATCAAGATAATATAGCGAATCGAACATTCTAATTCATAGTTCATGAGGCATTATCCCTTGATAAAGTGCGCGCCCCCCTCTCCGTGCCGTATCTCGAAACCTTCAGTTTTTCGAGAAAAATTCATATAACCAATTTTGTAGGGATTTTTGAGCTCTACAATTTTCATAATAACATCTAAAAACATAACTTAAACAGAAAACAAGTTATTCGCGGAAAACTGATTTTCGTGATCTTTGACCTCTAATAAAAAAGTTAGCGGACATGATACAGTTGTCGACTTTTGAATCCTTTTTTGGAATGGCATTATAGTGAATTGTGCCAATTTTCAACTTAGCCGCTCTCGTTGGGAGGTTAAATCCTAAATTCCTAAAATCCTCGACTATGATCTAGGATGAAAGCCAAAAGGTATGATCAGTTTGAATTATACAAGAAATTTCGGTCATCTTTAAAATCCTCTCTCAGGCGGATTGCACACTGGATCAATAAGCAACAATCAATCAGCAAAATTCAATAAGAAATGTCATCACTAATGTGCTCTTCCACTTGATTTTGTACACCCAAACAATACGATATTGTTTTTATTTAGAATAAGAATCACAGTACCCTTTTAAAATTACATTTTTATTTTAGCATATTATTAGTGGGGAGACCCAAGGGTTGTTCCACTTCGCCAGGATAACCTCATTTTCCACAAACGGAGACATGAGTTATAGTTCTTTTAAAAAGTTCATTTGAAAAAATAATTTTTGATTTCGAAACCTTGTTGACTATTTAAACTGAATCACTTCACAAAATCATTACATCATTACCGAAAATATTGAATTTTTACTATAAATTTAGAGCACGAAAATTAAACACATTTTAAATTTGTCATGGCAACCAATTTATTTATTTACAACCAAGTTATTTTAACATAATAATACGATATTGGTTTGTTGCTTGTTTTCTATTGATTGTTGATTATTGATTCTGGTGTGCGATCACATAACTGCTAGTAGCGATTAGATTCTGTGTTCTATCAATAGAATGACATTTAGATATTCATCTACCACATCGAAACTTTCGAGTTGCTGTGCGCGAGTACCTTTCTAGCTATTTATAAAAGATAAAATGTCTATTATTTATATAACGATACAAATATGTATAAAATCCATACAATTATTTATAGAATTTTCGATTTGTATTGGAATATACTAAGTTAGACACTAGATAGACTAAATAATGAAGAGAATAAGGATCATATAGTTGAAACGTTTGAAATATAAATTATTATAAATGACTGTTAGAGATTGGTAGGGGTAAATTAGAATAACTTATCACTCCATTTTACATGTATTGTGTGATAATATTTGAATTAGGAATGGATTTTCAAATTTTATCAGCCAAAAAATATATTGTATACAAATACAAATGATAATAAAACATATAATGAAGCTTATCAAATGCAAATAATACAGCATTATCATAAATTTATCATACAGTAATTTCTGGCACTGCCAACATAAAAATACCGGTATCTTGTTTGTTGGCAGTGAGTTGAGGTTAACATATTCTATATAAATATTCTGGTAATGAAATAACTTATAACTAGAATTCAATAATGATAAAAAACAACAAAAGCTTGTTATTATTATCGTACTAAAACAATACACGAGTTTAATCAGACAATAATTGACCGAACATAAGTGAGGTCTAAGATTCAAGTCGACGATTTTGCATTTGTTTTTATGTATGTTTGTATGTATGTTTGTATGTATGTTTGTATGTATGTTTGTATGTATGTTTGTATGTATGTTTGTATGTATGTATGTATGTATGCATGTATGTATTGTGGCGGCCAATTCCAAAATGCAATCCACACCGATACTCATTGTTATACTATTGAAGCAAATTATCAATTTCCTTATCGGTGATGACCGTTCGATAAGATTGCACAGACTCACCTGTCTAAATTATTAATTTTGAAGTACCGTACCTAATTTTGAATTAATTTCTTCCTGAAATAAATTTGTTTATTGCTGTACTTGAGGTTCATAACCTACTAATTATTATTGGAGGGAAAATTCTTCTATTATTGTCAACAGCTGATTTTGACAGCTCAATTAATTTTTGTGAACTGCCCTCTCAATCTTATTAATTAACTAATATTGTAAATTGCAAACCACTAATTTTATTGTCTTTTTATATTATTATTATATCATACTGTCTATATAAGCTCTATATTATATTTATTATGGTATTTTAATGCATTTGTAAAATATTAGGTATATCATATTTTGAGTAGAATGTTCTAGAAAATATCTCTACATCACGCAAAGTGGCGTGATTGATTTCCACCAATCAGAGCCTTGGATTAAAAATTGTAAGGGTGACTTTTGAGAATTGAACAAGAGACACTCACTCCTTGTTTCTTGCTAAAACCCTTTGCTCATATTAGTGTTACAAAAAATGTTTGTTTAAATTTTAAGATGGCCAAGGAATTCTATACGAAGAGTTTCATTGACGTTTTTCATGGAAATATTGCTCAAAGAGAGAAAGCCTGAGCCAATCATGCATGATTTGTATCTGTACTTAATGCTTTCATATGAAAAGACTGTTCCTATGGTGCGACGTTGCCATATTATTAGGCCTTCTATTAAAGGAAACTATGATGATATAGGCCTACTTTCATTGAAGTCAGCTGAGATATTTCAGATGAATATTAAGGTAAGTTTTTCTTTATGCGAAACGGTCAGACGGTCGACCGCAGGCTGACAACAAGAGCTATGATTCGCTGTTCGACTGCAGCCGACCGTCGGACCGTGAAGGAAAACATTATTACAATAATTATAGAGACTGATGCCCGGTTTTCCAAGCACCCTCAAATTTTGACGAATCGTGACGAACTGATGCCGACATAGACGGTCGGCAGTCATGTGACGCTGACTGTGGCCACTGCATTGCTGACTTTCTCGTGCCGACTTTTGGACAATCTGAACGTACCGTGAATACAGACAGTGCTTTTATGATGCAGGGAACATGGGTGACTTCGTGAGGTCTACCGTTCACAGAACTACTAGTATAATGATGATTATTCTGGTGATGTTTAGAGGCCATCATGACACCGTGGTATTCAAGAGAAAGAGAGAATGGACTTCATTATTAGAGAATGGAATTCAATTATTTACAGTAGAACCAAAACCATCTATCATTTCTCATGATAGATGTTTATGGTAGAACGATAATTGGCAATTCGGTTAATCGGCGTTCGAATCGGCATTCTACTGTACTTCTATTGAAATACCGTATGTTCTACTACCCTGTCAAGTGATGCGATATTTCATCGCATATCTATATACTCTATTCACGATCACTTGAGACGGAATAAACAAACTTTTTGAGTGTGTGATTTTTCAATTTTTCTTCCAAGTGCAAAAGCAATCTTATCTGTTGGCGTAATGAACACAAATACAGATACGGCAAAAAGTGTAAATGTCTCTCTAATTTTTGTACTTACAAATAAATCTATCTTCTTTAACTATCTCTGTCTCATTGCTGCTGTTGCTCAGGTTTTCTGTACAACCTCTATAATGACAGATGAATGTGTATCTTATTAGCCTACAGTATACCATTTATTGAATTAAAATAATACTGTATTGTAAATTTCGTTTTTATGCATAAGTTTGTTGAACTACTTGAAAATGGAATAATTATTAGTAATTAATAATACACAATAAATACAATAATTTCTCCTTTTAATGTTTTGATAGGTTCCTTATTGTATCTTTTTTGTATCAATTTCACCTCAAGTTTATGCCTATGAAGGGACATACATACCTCCCGTAATATTTTTTCTAAGTGGAATTGAAATAATTCAAGCCATCACTGGCTAACAAACACATTTTATACATAAAATAGTGATTGCAATTCTGGCAATGACCAATAAGTTTGTTTATGAGCTTGACTAATGGTGTTTGGGTGTTCTCCCACTATTAAGAGGCCACCACCCACCCATATTTCAACCCCACCACAATAGCACTCACCGGCCGGCCCTGCTCATTTCGCGCTTTGCTCTACCAGGCCAACAGAAACTGTACAATGTCCAACTGTACAGAAACTGTCCACCTGGCAATCAAATCTCCTGGCCTGCAGTGTGGTTCCTACAGAGTGCTCGCCGATTCAGATGTTTCTTCTTCAGGTAGGAGGGTGGTAACAGCTGTGGCATTTCGATACCACTATCTCCTTTATACCTGATAGAAACATCGGACTCAGAATCGGATTCGGCGAGCACATTGGATGTAACGTTTGGCCCCAAACACACCTTGATTCTTGGAACTTAGATTGAGATCCTTGAAGGGTAAGTTACTTACTTTCGAACATGACTAAAATTTAGGTAGGTATGTAGCTTATCTGGTAGAAATTGTTCAGAAAGACATTATTACCAGAAAAATTTCAATAGGTCTACAAGCTCGTATAAATTTTTTTGAGACCGTTTTCCCCAAAAATAGGGGTTTTTGAAAAACAAGGATATTTTGTTCATAAACATAAACATAGGCATTTTTTTATTGAAAAATAGTTCAAAAAGGGTACTTTGATAATTATTTGAAATGAAAAACAGTGATAAAAGTACCCCTGAGATTAAGGAAACACAATAATTGTAGAATGTATAATAATTTTTGGGAAATTATAATTAGGCCTATATGCACCTTAATGTAATAGAGAAATATGGAACTAAAAAATCATTCTATTCCAACATTTTCATATTATACCAATTCACAAATCAAGTACAATCGAAAAATTTACTCAACAATTAGAGACTCATTTCCCTCTTAAAGCTTCTGTTTCTTAAATTATTGAAAAGTGTGTAATTTTGAAGGTAAAATTGATGGAATATTTGGCGATATTCTAGCTTATTTTTGATCATTTATTATATAAATAATTATGGGCCACTAGCCAACTGGGGGGCTGGTGGCATTGATTTATTGAACATTGTACTATCAATTATATGAGTTGATGTATAACTTATTATTATTATTATTTATTAATCTATTATTAATTTATTATTATTTATTTACACATCGGTATGAAAGAACAGGCATAGCACTTAGTATTTCAAAACACAATTTTCATTCAAATATAGTCCAAAATTTGAGGTTACAAGTCCAAATTTCATCTTCAGCCAAAGTTTTCTCACTCAAAGAAATGATCTGAGTAAATTATCAAAAGTAACATGATTCTACATACTACTCTTGAAATGTAGCGACGCTACAATATTTATACAATTTTAAAAAAGTAGCGTCGTTACACTAGTAACTAAAAAATAGTAGCGCGCTACTCCCCAACACTGCAAAATTCCAACCTGACATACCCAAAGCAGTGGCGTAACGTTTCCGAACCGAGCCCCCCCGCGAAACAAATAATCCGGGCCCCTTCTTCCAAAATCATACCCCCCCCTTATTCTTAACCCCTCTCCTTCATCAATTTCCTCAATTCCATTTATTCAACTCTCTAAAAATGTGAATTTTTCTTAAATTGAAATTCTGAAAGACAAGCCATAGGCTAGCTATTGAAAAAATTATTTTTATTGAATTAAAAAATTCATAATTTTATCGCAAACGCAACTCACTTGAATCACTTTTTACTTGATAATTTTTGCGGACACAAACACGCATCCAGTATTGCGATTTGATATGAACTGAATTGGAATCGCGAATGAAATAATGAATTGAGTAGGCTATATTTAAATTATCATTCATTTTCATATTATTTAATGTCGACTCTGCCACACTATATGCTCAGGAATTCAATGAAAAAATAATTTATTTCCTCTAATGTTTACCCAAAGAAAGAAATGGAAAGCTATTCACTTTAACAATCACTTGCATGAGTTTTGTTTGAACAGTCTAGTCTGAGTCTGGACACCGGTTGTCTCAATCTCAATTTTAACGATTTGCAAACAACACTCCTAATTTCACAATAATAATAGAAGCTCACTACCAATAGACAATTGAACGATAAAAAGTATATTTGAACAACATCAACTTTTTCTTGTTGATGCATCATTTCTTTCTTAAACCACAATAGTGCTTATGACTGTATTTGAACGTGTTCAACGGTCTCTTAGCACAGAATAATATACAATTCAAGCAGAAACTTGATGTTTTTGAAGCTGTATCAAGATCAATTGTGTGCTATGGAGCACAAGTTTGGGGGGGAAGGATGGTTGATGTGGTGGAAAAATTGCAACGGCTCTTCCTGAAAAAAGTCTTCAACCTGCCAATGTGGGCCCCTGACTACTGTTTATTCCTTGAAACTGGTGTCAACCCACTGCTAGTCCACACTTTGAAGCTGCATCTCAAGTACATACACCGATGTCTGAGCCTACCCAAACACAGATACCCCTGCATACTAATGAAGAAGGTGATAGAGAAGAAGATCTTCATATATAACGACTGGCTGGAGCTACAAGCTGTCTTCGACATCCCTGCTTCCAGCATTCCATTGTGCAACGTGCTGGAAAAGTGCTGAGCAGGGTCAAGGAAGGGCTCAACGAGAACTTCAGAAGGAGAAGGATGCGCAGCCAGAGATGTTCAATCTACCCTGAATTAGCAAACTTCACGGATTACATTCATCATCAGGGGGACTTCACACTGGTGAAGTGGTTTCTGAAGGCAAGAACTGAGCTCATGCGACTGAACAAGTACTCGTTTGGCCAGGCAGTGAAGATGTACTCATTATGCAACCTGAAAGAAGAAGAAGATGTACCACATTTCATTGCAAGATGTCCCATCCTTTCTGAAATCCGGAGAAGACAACTGAACAACAGTATCCTCACCACACAGGAGCTGAGGTCAAGTCTGAATGGGCAGAACTGGGAAGCTGTTGGCCGGTACTGTAAGGAAGCGTGACAGTACAGATACTCTCTTGTGCAGGAATACAACTTTTGAGAAGGGAAAAAAACAAAACAAAAAACAAACAAAAAATTGATTGTAGATTAGTTATGTCATATATGTCAATTCCAATAACTCCTCCTGACGGCACTTTGCCATGGAGATCTGCCAACAATTACATACTGTATACTGATATTATGTAATGATTTCTTTGAAATGTTCAATAAAGGCTTTTATTTATTTATTTATTTTTACTTAAAGCTATTCACTTTAACAATCACTTGAATGAGTTTTGTTTGAACAGTCTAGTCTGAGTCTGGACACCGGTTGTCTCAATCTCAATTTTAACGATTTGCAAACAACACTCCTAATTTCACAATAATAATAGAAGCTCACTACCAATAGACAATTGAACGATAAAAAGTATATTTGAACAACTTTTTTTTGTTGATGCATCATTTCTTTCTCAAACCACAATAGTACTTATGACTGTATTTGCCAAAATAGAAATCTTGCTGTTCTTGATAAATTGATATTTCAATTTTATTGATTTAGAAATTATGTAATATACCATTTCGGGCTCTAACCCGGACCCCCTAGGATCCCAAGTGATTCATTTTCCAAGAAACCTATATTTTATATTTGGGCCCCAGCCCGGGCCTTCCAGAGCCCCGGGCCCCCCCGCGCCACGGGGGCTGCGGGGGTGTACGTTACGCCACTGACCCGAAGCAAGTTGAGTAAAACTTTGTAAAAACCAAGGTCTTTAATAACCTTGGTAAAAACTATACTTGAGATTGATGATTGACTGGGTTTGGATGATCCATAACCACGCATCTATCATTTCTCATTGGTAGAATCTATCATTTATTTATCATATCATTCATTGGTAGAATGATAGAAGGTTATGGATGATCCACAACCATCTATCATTTCTCATTGGTAGAATCTATCATTTATTTATCATATCATTGGTAGAATGATAGATGGTTATGGATGATTGTGTTGCAAATCATCACACTATGTATCATTCTACCTCACTGTGCTAAAAGTGCTCCTTGTGACCTCTGTGTTAGTTATACTCTCCTGGTTACAATTTTTACTCAACAGCACTTGTTGCCTCTGAAACAAAAGAAAAAAAATTTGCTTGCTTTTTTGGCTCTTTCGTTTGCTCTTTATGTACTTGGGAGTACAATGAGTACTTGTAAGTACTCTATATATACTTAGTATGTACTTCAGAGGCGTAGTCTCAAAACTTACTTTGGGCTAGCTCTCCTTTTAATCAAATTAACTACCCCTCCCCTATTCGCAAAATTGAACCTAATGACGAAAATATAGCAAAAATATACAGTATTTAAAACTTATATTCAAAATCGCTCATGACTGAATAGGGATTATTAAAAAAAACTACATTTCACAAGTCAAGGATGTAGAATAGTTATAATAGTTGTAAAATTCCTTCTTCTCCCCCACCTCCCACTATCACATACCCAAAAATAGCAGTTATAAAACTTGAAAATCCAGGTACGCTTTAGATATGGCTTAGTGCCTCCAAAGATCAACAAAATTTGAAAGTTAAAATTTATAACTTAAATTTATTGTATACACTTTAACAACGCAAATGCAAATCAAATAACGTTGAAAAAATTAGGAAACATACAGAATTCTCAAAAAAATACAAAAACATACGATAATATGAGCGAAATATTCAAAAGTTTGTTTGTGGAAGCTGTGTTGGCCTATCGGTAGCCACCCGACAAGACCGGTTTGCTTCGTTTGCAGTCGGCTTTGATCGCCAATGTTCGGCAAGGCAATCAAGCTCTCGCCACAGAGCTAGCTAGAGTCTTTTTCACTGCAGTGGATAACATGCTCATTCCCACCCCACCTCACTCTACCTATATACGACATTAGCATTACTTAAATGGGCCGTTGGACTACCGTGCTAGCCATAGCTTGTTTGATCGGAGAACTTGTATTGTGTACTGCACTTGAACTTGTCGCGCTGCAGCTCATGTGCTGAATTTGATGTAATGTAGCCCATACACTAGTGATGCCAAACCAAACCATCCAACCACGTGATACCAAATCGGTTGGATGAGTTGGTTGCCCGGTTTTTCGTGGCTTCATGAAAATTTAGTCAGCTGGCTTAGTCATCAGTCAGCTGCATTCATGATCCATAAAATTTTATGATTTTCTGGAGTTGTTTTGTGTTTACATTCGATTTGAAATAATTTAACCTGAATCTCAATTACTAAAATGTCTGAAACGAGACGAAAAGTTCTAGCACTGCTAATTATAAGTGAAAATAGTAAAAAGAAAGGGAAGAAGAGAAGAAGGGAGGTGTGGACGAAAGACTGGCTGAAGAATCGTGAAAATTTTTCAGACATGGGAGCCTATTGGTTAAAAGTTCACGTGACAATCATGAAGAAGATTCGAAAAAAACTACTTGAGAGTGGACAATACCATATTCAATTACAATTTAGAGAAAATTCGTCCGCGGATAGAAAGAAAAGATACGGAAGCTACGAATTTATTCATTCTCAGTAAATTTCCAAGTTCTTCCTACTTCGTTTTTTATATCTTCCCTTCGCCAATAAATTGTTATTGTTTCAGTATCACCCAATGCAATAGCACTGCGCTTTTGTATTTATAAATTATTTTTTATTGTTGTTTTTGCATATGAATGCACATTATTTAGATCAGCAATAACCACAAAATACTCAGGCTGACTTTGAAAATAGCAAAATAATCATAATAAAATAATGCTCTGATGATTTATGACACTGGCAGTGCCTATGAATAGTTGATGCTAGTTTAATTCTAATAGAAAAAAAACGTTGTAAAATTTTGTAGGCCTATGAAAAAAGGGAATAAATTTCATTTTAATTTTTAAAAAAATTATAAGCATCATTCACCTAGGCTTGAAATACATTTCCCAAGTTGCCTTTGTAAAAAATGAATAACCGACAAAATTTTCATATCAAACCTTTAATAATTATCCAAAAATGTTTTCAAATAACCGCGCCAAGAGTTTTTTTTCAGAGAAAATAAAAGTCAGTCTTGTTCATCTGAGTCATCTTGGAATCATTATAACATATGTTGGTAACAGTTTTGGTTGGATGAATTCGTTGGATGGTATCACATACGTCACAATTGGTTGGATGGTATTGGGTTGGTTTAGCTTGGCATCACCAGTGTATGGGCTGCATTATACTTCATCGCTACTACTTTTTTGAAATATTAAAACCTTTTCTAATATATATCTGAATAAAAATTTTTTTTATGAAACTAGTTGGGCTTCGCAGCTAGCCTAGTTAGCCCGGAGAATACGCCACTGATGTACTTGTACTCTTTATGTACTGTACTTATTTATATATACAGTAGGTACTACATATGTAGTGTTGTACTTACTTTTACAGTAAGTAGAACGCCGATTATCCGAGCTAATTGGGACCGGGATCAATTCGGATAAACAAAAATTCGGATAATTGATTGGACATGGTTAGAAGCCCATGGGAAGCCCATGATTGTATTAGAGGAAAATACAATCAATCAATAATGTGTTAAACTTGGAATAAACTTTATTACTTACATTCGAAAAGTACAGTGTAGTGATGTTAATTAAATTAATGGAAAGCAAAACAAATACTGTATAAACTGCAGGTACGGTGTAGTAAGTACAATTCAATAAGTAAATTACAACAAACACATCGCCTTGCCGCGCTATAATGATCACGTCGTAAACACTGGTTTTCAATTTATTACTACGCTTAAGACCGATTCGCATAATTGGCAATTCTGTTAATCGGCCTTCTACTGTACCTACTTACTTAGTGGACTCTATATTGTTTGTTGTGCAAGTAAGTACTGTAATCAAATACCGATAATGATAGGTGCGAAATTTTCCTTCAAAAGAGAGCAATAATTTTTACCAAGTTTCCTATAAATTTCACTTAAACGTGAATAATTTACTTGAATAATGAGTAATTTTTAAATGGAGAACGAACTATTTATTCATTAATGTCTGTTATTGGTTATGTTAAATAACTGGCCTAATGTTTTTCGTTTGCTTCAACACAATTTTCTTTCTGACTATTGAGAAAAAAACAAACACAAAAAAAAATTCTTTGACTCTAAGAAGAATAAAGAATATAGAGAAAGAGAATTAGAATGGCAAATCATTCACAGCAAAGATAACGGAACATGATTTTGAATTGAACAATTTAACTTGTTTGAATGGTATTTAAATTATAATGCTATTAAATATTAATTATGTAATAAAAAAGAGAATGAACCTACTACCCACTTGATTTAATTGAAGAATTGAAAAAAAAATTTCATAGTAAAAAAATGTTCAATTCATCATAGTCCGTCCATCTGTCTATGTAAAAATTTTTATCCAATTACCTATAGTAGATTTTTTTAAAAAAATGAGTTTAATTCATTTAAAAACCAATAAAAATAGTCCCTGTCCTGTCAGAAGGTCCTTGTAAAATAAAAATAGCGAAGAAATATCTAAATAAACTTTATGATTCTCATTGCTCATTCTTATGAATGAGAAAACTGTGTGAGTTTTCTTTTGTTCGAAAATGGATCGGCAATTTAATTAATTTTAACTAGTAGTTCTGTGAACGGTAGACCTCACGAAGTCACCCATGTTCCCTGCGTAATAAAAGCACTGTCTGTATTCACGATACCTACGTTCAGATCATGCGTCGATTCCGAAAGTCGGCGCGAGGAAGTCTGTCAGCAATGAAAATAATAGTCAATGTTTATCGGCACAATTAATCACGAGGATTTGCGGGTGCTTGAGTCGGGGTCAGCCCTATATTATTGGTACAATGTTTTCCTCATGTGAAATCGGAACCCGGTGCGGCGTATATAAAAAAAATTTCGGGGCACGGATCCAGATCTCCTGTACGGGGAGGGGGCCATGAAAGAAGGAGGGAGGACTAAATACCCCCTCGGAGTTTTTCCGAGCGTTGAGCACGAAATACAGCTTGAAGTTCTATATTTTCTGAGGATTTTTTTCTTTCTGAGGTTGGATACTTCACATGAGTTTAGGCTTGTGCGTAAGTAATGATAAGATATGATTAGAGCGTTTTTAGGTAGCTGGAACCGACGGGATTATACTTCAAAAGATAGGAAAATGGCTTTTTGTTTTCTCTAGTCTAGAAAATAGTGATTGTTGTAGTCGACAGTAGCCGTTATTAAACTGTCCTAGTTGTTATGAGACTAAGGGTGTTATCTCTCAATTCCAATGAGCTGTTCTAAACTACATATACATGAATAATGATAAATGAGAAATGGGAGCTGATGAAGAAGAGACCATTTGATAATAAGATTTATTGAATGAAATTCTACAAGTTGAATGAAACTTTTTTTCCAATAGTTGATTATTTTTACAGTAGGTTTATACCTTTATAATCTGAATCCATAATGATATCATATTTTTACAACAAATTCTCAGAAAATGATTTATTTGGGAAATATCACGTTTTGTCATCTCACCTACCCCAACTTGAAACCATTGTCCACTCTCCAGGCCTCCCATCACTTCTCTCAATGTCTGAACTTCATTTTGTATTGTATCATTATCATTCAATCCTTTATAATTCTTGTTTCATCACTTAAGAATAGGGTCAAACTGAAAATTTTGAACATTTTATAGGCTATATAATTATATGTCGTAATTCCTGTTTCTGTCCCTGAATTTCGCATTAGAATACTCTTCAATAGACATTATTCGTATATTAACTTCTCCTCGTGTCTCTAAAATTTAAATAACTCTAAATTGAGTTAGTTAATGGTTACAATCAGAATAAAAATTACAAATTTACAGAGGGTGAGGATTTTCAAAATATTTTGAGTTCAAAGTAAAGTTTTGAGAGCCTTATTTTCTTAGGTTGAATAAACAAAAATACAAATTTAAGAATTTATAAAGCTGTTCAACTCAGTAAATCTGCACAAGAGTTTGGTCACCATTTTTAGCAGTAGAACCACTATAGCAGTAGAAGGACGTTTTTGTTATTTTTAAAGTAGTTGAAATCGTTTTTAAAGCACTTAACTGTATTATTTTGAAATATAACCACATTTTCATTCATATACCTTTGTTTTTGAGCACAAAATACATTACACTATATTTCTGAGATTAATTAATAATACAGATTTACTTCAGTAGCATCAATCACTATATAGATATATGCATAGCTATCAAGCAGCATAATAGAAGGCTGCTGACGGGTTGTGCAGTTTTTTTGAATCCCAGCGGTGTTTGTGAACTCTATTTTCAATGATTTTACAAATGAAAAATAAATACAGATTCAGGCATTATTCGGCCCCTCATCAATCTAATATCAAGAAGTGACGAAATATTAGTGTTTGAATCAGTGGTTTAGAGCTCTAATATACATAAAATTGAATATTAAAGTATATATAAAATATATACATAAAATATATAAAATATATATTTTTCAATTATAGCCTATTGTATTGACATCATTGAAATAACTATCATTAATTACTAATTTTTCTCCAACCCACCATTGTAAATAGCCTCGGGCCCTGTGCCACTGACGCCTGGCTGCACGAACAGTGTTAGTTGTGTATCACAGTTTTGTTGTTAGCCTGCGGTCGACCGTTGACTGTTAGCATACAAAATGCACTAGCAATTTGTTATTCACTGACCGTAATGAAAGAATATCTTCCTGAAGTGAGCCTTGATAATTCTTCTATTACGAATGTCATAATGATCACATGCTCTTAGTAATATCAACATAAATATACTACATCAAATCATTTTATGGAGTATGTTCTTATATCAGAGAATAGTTCAACTTTCTTCCTTTCGTCCTTAATACAAGTGTTCGTCAAAACCTTACATATAAAATACATCGACGCGCGGTTTCGCAGAATATCCTCGTCACTTCATTGTAGTCAGGCTTTCTTGCCGCGGTTCAGCCGTAAATGCGAACATACATGGGTATTAAGATATAAACATATTATTACAAATAGTCGTAAAATCGTCGACTTGAATCTTAGACTACGTCTGGTCAATTAGTTCGAAATTGACATCGACGCCTGGGAAG
Source organism: Sogatella furcifera (assembly GCA_017141385.1). Classification (NCBI taxonomy): domain Eukaryota; kingdom Metazoa; phylum Arthropoda; class Insecta; order Hemiptera; family Delphacidae; genus Sogatella; species Sogatella furcifera. The sequence goes on along the minus strand of CM029547.1, from coordinate 36,567,807 downwards.
CCAACCAAAGATGAGCGCCGATCGCAGAGTGCGGCGCGTGAAACAGGTAGCTGAGTATAAGGCCGCGCAGTTGCTTCAGTTGAAATACTGTGCGACGAAAGGCTTCGGCGCTGCGCCCTGATCGCCCGGTAGTCGCCGCTCTAGAAGATGATCGGCTTATTACCACTACCATCACCGCAGTCGCTCATTGTACCGGCTTGTTCTTCCCAATTCTACTTGATCGCGCTGTTATAACGCGCTAGTAAGAGAAAGTTTGAGAAAAGAGTATATGAAGCGATTGACCGGAATTAAGTCCAGTAAAATAAAGATATGCATTATGATAAATTGCATGAATAGTCCCAATTTTTTTTGGGGGTGCATTTCACTATAATAGTTCTTATGATCTGGAAAGAGACAAAATAGATTTCGCATTTCAACTCTTTCCATATGACAACTATGATCATAGAACTATTATCGTAAAATAATGTCTTTGATAGGTTAGTTCAATGATTCAATGATTTATTTCAGCCAAAATACATACGTATATTGTTAGTCACAACATTGCATACAAATACATCATTACACAAAACATGTATACTTAGAAGACACCCTGATCTCATACACTTATTAATTAGACAAGCATCGAGTTAATAAAAATAATTAGTTGTTTTAGAGTTCATGCCATATTTTATGCTGAAACTATTTACAATGTTACACATCAAAATCTGTCATATCATCTATAATTACTTCCCATACGGGGATTTTGGAGAGCATAGATACTCATCAACTTATACTTGTATATATTTACTTCAATTTGTATATTTGGTATACACATATTTAGTTGATAGGTGATATTGTTAGGTCTGTGAACGATGAGCGAGGCGGGAGGGGGATTTGATATACAATTTTCAGTTTTCGCATAAAATCTCGAAAGTTGTCATAGAGTAAATGCTCGGGATTGAAGGGGATTGTATCTCGCGTTAAATGAAAATTAGGAATGGGCCCAATAGAAAGAAAATTTTGACATTCGATCAAACCCCCATTAAGAAAACTAAAAATTATTGTAAATGCTTTTAAATGTGATGTACTCATAAGTAACGATAAATTCACTATCCAGTCCTCTTCAAAGGCGGAGAATGAGTAGGCGGTATTCAATTCGATATCTGACCTATTTTGGGAAGTTAAGGATTACTTTCCAAGAATAGAATTCTCCAAAATTCGGCTAATTTTTTCAATATTTTGATGTTAAAAATATAGGGTGCTCGCGGAATGCAATACTTCAGGCTGATTATTAATAAGTAGACAAAACGTTCTATGGGACAACCCCCAAAAACGCTCCTGTTACTGAGATACAAATGGCGGGGAAACAGATTTTTCAAAATATATAAATTTTCTTAATTTAGAGGTTTTAGTGAGGTTTAAAATAATCACCCTCTTAAGTTAGCTGAGAATAGTTCAAAGTTTGTAATTTCGTTAGTTATTGAGACAATTGAAAAATATGCTAGAAAACGCCATTTTTCAACAATAAGGGCTATAACTGATAAGGAAACATAAAATTGCATTTTTTATTAATGGAAGTTGAAAGAGAGTCGAATTTAAAGAAAAAGTTTAAATGCGAGATTGAGTAAATCTTACTAAAATCTCGGAAATAGCGATCAAAAATCGCAAAATTGACAAAACATATAAGTGATGAATTTGTGTTTGGTAGCGATTTTGCGATTTTTGATCGCTATTGCCGAGAGGTTTGAAACCATTTAGTGGCTATTTTCACTAGGTAAGATTTACACAATCGCCGCCATTTAACTTTTCTCTTTAGAATCCGACTCTTTCAACTTCCATTAATGAAAATACACCTTATGATTCCTCATCCATTTATAACCCTTATTGCTGAAAAAATGGCGCTATCGCGTCGCTACATTTCAAGAGTATATGTATGTAAATTACGCTAATTTTCACGTTAATTATTATCAACTCATATAATTGATAGCATAATGATAATCGATAATAGCTCCCCCAGTGGTTAGTGGCCCATAAGGTCGTTGAGTTCCATATATTCTCCATTACATTAAGGTGCATATAATTATACTATTATATATACATTCTACAATATATTTCCTCACAGCTACTTTTATCACTGTTTTAAATAATTATCAAAGTAATTTTTGAATGCAAAAAAATCAAAGTTAATAATTATTTTAAATAGACTTACAATGAAAAAATGGTCTATGCATTACTTTGATAACTTGACAATTAATAACTTCAAAGTCTTGTCTAACCGACAAACCCATGGGTGGGAGGGATGCCAACAACAAACAGAGCTTCTCGAATTTCCAATCCCGGTTTGCGCGCCGCTGATAAGCACCCACTCCGTTGCTTCGTAGCCATACTGATCTCTATGTTGCTTTCCTAAGCTACTTCAAACAAAGTCCGTGATAAGAGTTCTGCAAGGTCTGCTTAGAAACAGAGTTTGTTACGTTTATTGGTTCTCACGTATCTTTTAATTATTTACAAAAGTAAGAAAACAAAATCCAATTTGCATGAAATAAGAAATCACTTTATGACAATATTAAATTTATGAGGTTACGATAATTATTCAATAATTAGGCCCACTGATATGAAAGTGCTATTCACCCCATTGTATTCCCGTAGAAAGATCCTCGAAGTAAATCCTGAGTCAGTCCCATTGATCATTTCCCACCATAGCAACACATCTAAATATCACACTTTTGAAATCAAGAATTTGGATTTCTGAACCTAATGAAAATTCGTAAGAGACAGTGGATATAAGATAGAAAAATGTTATTCGATCTTTAATTAGCATTTAAAATTATTACAGAATACACAAAGGCTAAGAATTAAAAATTACAGGCAGTTATTATTGCTATGAAATAATCTGCAGTAAGTTAGTTTATTCTAATCAGGCCGGTGACACATGCTTTGCGGGTCACGTTGTAAATTTTCCGCCCAAATTGTTGACAGCTCCGAAAATTAGTTTTAAAAATGTTTTGATCACGTTATGTTCATAATAATTAGCCATGAAAATTATCATTAAAAATTAGAATTATTCAGACTTGATTTCTTGAATTATTTCAAATTTCATTAATTTTAAAGACACTTCTTAAAAACTGAAATAAATTTCAAAACTCCATGGATTGATTTGCTTAAATATAATATTCTATTTATTCAGGTCTGGTCGTTGGTCCCGAGTACTATGCATTACTCGAGCTTCAGGCCCCGTACATATAGCTTCTTTCTCGGTTTGTAGTTGTTATATAATTATTAACCAGGGCTTGGAGAATGTGCGCCCCCACATACTTTTTTTCTTTAAAAAATTTAACAAGAATACCCTTTTCATGTTTGTCTTCTTATTTAATGTTATTTTGTCAATCACCATCCTTAAAATGTTTAAAAACTTTTTATTTAATTGAGCATGATAATGCTTTGTTATTGAGGAGAGTTGTTCTTTCAACACAATGCAATTTTACTCTGAATCATATTTTTAAACTGGATATTTTAAAATCCTGAGAAGAATTTAGGCCTATATTATATAGTGTTGTTGAAATGGTACTGGGTCCAAAGAGTTTTATGATTTTTGTTCTTCAAAATTTTATTATTAAAACACTGCTACAAAACATTGCCCAGATTTGTTAAAACGCTCCATTTTAAGTGTGATTTTTAAAAATTTCCGTGGGTGAAGATCTCGACCTCTTTTGCTGGAGCCCCGGACTCCCATGTCTTTTTTTAGAAATCAAGCACTGATACGATATTAACTACTTCCATAGCTCACTTCTGTAGGTACAACTTCTAAATTTATGTTAGAATCTCATGTTCCACTTGCATTGTTGTAATCCAAAGAAAGAAGACAAAATTATTGATTTGTCTAATTGTGGGGAAACATTCTGATCTACAATTTGAGACTAAATCAGTAATTTTTTGAATCCAATATTGACCGATTTAGAATCATATTCATTTTGCCAGAGTAAATATGATTTTTGCTTGACAGACTAAATCATATTTTCAACCTCGAATAGACCTATGAAATAGTAGTGATGGGAACATTTTGTATTTACCAGGTGATTTTGCCCCGGGCTGTAATAGCGTCTACGGCCCGAGTTTAAATAATAATGTAGAAAAAGTATTAGTTATAGTCCAGTCATTGCTCAAAGAACATGATTTCAAAATGTCTCTGATTTTGATAGACCGTGACAAGGAGAAGGTGCTTGACCATGACCAGAATATTATAGATTACAATAAATAAATTTATTGCAGCCAGTAGTTACTACCACTTCTCGACGTTATTGGTCTGGTAATTATATTGTACGGGTTTACATCATTATAACTCGTTTAAATCGGAATATTAAAATGAAAATTGATATTATTATATAGTCAAATCATGCCTACAAATTCATTCTCATTGTAATCCGGCGATAATTCTCAAGTTATTGTTTTACAAATCAAAATAGCAGTATTTGGTGATTGCGCTTTATCTGCCCTCAATAATTTTTAAGATAGTTTTCCACGAGTGTATTAATGAAGTTTATAAGTACTAGTTAAGATCTTTAATTTTATATAATAATATTTGCCTTATAACCGAGCAATTGAAGATCGGAAATACTAATAGCATCGCGTTTTTTGAAGGTTTTGTAAATCATTTATATCCGTTTCCAAATCAGAATATTGGAATAAAATTTAAATCGATTGCTTTGTGAAATTATATTTACAAGTGATCGTGATATCAATCGTGATTTTTTCATTGTAATTATCAAGGATTTTTACGTTATTCTTGACAATCTAAATAGTATCAATCACTATGTTGTGCCGAATCACAAAACTACAATACATTTTACATCTCTACATTACTGACATTCGTAGCAAGTTGGTTCCATTTCTAAGGAGCTATTACCAATTGGCTATTGTCCTTGGACGGGTGAGAAACGGAAATGTTTGTCTACAAACTATGCCTTAGGGGTTAGGGACAGTTTTTGTATTTTCTTCGTCCATCAAACAAAAGAAGTTTTGGAAATATTACTCAACAAAAATTCGGCAAGACAATAAGTTTTTTCCTTCAATGTTTAGCTCGCCACTTTCGATTTTGTTCCTTTTTTTTGCTCATATTTTCAATTTTTCTAGTTTTCAATTAGTTTCTGACTTGTTGTTGTGCTGGTGATGGAATCGGCGAGAGAGTGCGTTTTGTAACGCTCAAAGTTGAAGTTTGTCGGCATAGTTTTCGCAAAGTTCTTTTGAATTGCGGGAAAATAGATTGATAATAGCATCGTTTTTCAAATAACGCCAAAAAGGGGAATCGTTAATAAAACAATTATCTTGAAATCTTCACTGCAAATACGACTATGAAGTGAAGGTAAAAACCACTCGCTCTTCCGATAGCATGAAACTATTTTACTCTTCTCTGAACTTTCGGGAAACGGTGCAAGAAACCTGCGCAATTTCATCTCGCCTTTTAAATCGATTACCGCAACCATATGCAACACACATATCACTTCCATTCTGCCCATTCTGATTCACTGTGATTCACTCACTACATTCACAGATATGTCTCACTTATCCACTATTATTCATATTCACTGACACCCTCCTCGTAACAAAAACGGCAATGTCCATGGTAAGAAAACGGCAATTTCACTTTTGCCTGAACAGTGACTCCTTTGCAACGACAAAGGGGATTTCAACCAAAATTGAACAGAGTTTTGTCTGAGAATTAAATATAGAAAAATAAATGACTGGCAGTTACATTCACGAAAACGTTCGTGTTGTTGTTTACATAAAGAGAGAGGTTTGCAAACACATTGTCTTCGATATTGAAATTTACGCAGATTCTTGGATGCTTGGCTAATTATTGTTTCCGATCTTCAACACAGTAACTAGCTGTTCTTGATCATCAAGTTAATGATATCATACATGAATTGAGATCTCACTAGTACTCATTATAAATTACATATCCAATACTTTCCCATAAAACATAAACTAACATAAAAATCTAATAGAGATGTACACGCAATCACAATACTACATTCATTTTGATTTGTAAAATACTAACTTGGAAAATATTATTGTTACGATGAAATAGTATATTATATTACTTTGTAGTATACCTATGTTATAGAAGTACAATTTTCGCTTACATTCTGATTTGAACTTTGAGTTATGAATGATTTACAAAGTTCTCCGTTTCATGAGATTATCATACTGTGCCGGGCGAGGTGTAAGTACACTAGCAGTCGGGGGCTGTCTACTTCCGCGCCATTGCAAGGCTTTTAATTTTATTTCTATATTCTATTCTTCTGACATGGCGCTAGTTCTCGTTATCTATGGATATTGTAAACTACAATCCTGGAGAAGGATTTTCAGTCGAAGCAGGACAGTGGGGCTTCTAGCCTAGTTACGGTGAACGTATCGGTTCCAACATAGAATCCTAACTTATCTACACTAGTAAGCCCTATGATAATAGTATACGGTATATTTGATCAATCGTTTGATCATATTTTGATATTCGCAATTTCGTTTCGCTAATCCAACAATAAACGGGAACTACTTTGTTCAAGATTTTTACTTGACTGCTAAAGAATGGAACAGAGTAGACCTATTAACTGAATATTGTTCAGTGAACAATTCTAACAAACTTAAATATGGATGTAATAATCTCCTTTACTTTTCGAAAACCACATACTATTGAAATTTCGTGTAGAGTTCATTTATTATCTAGTATGATGAAAGTCTTAAAATAATTAGAAGGGCGGATTAGAGGAAAATCTCTATAAGGAGAATTCGATGTTTAGCCACGATAGGTATTCTGTTTTTTCTCAAACAAAGAACACTGCGATAGCACTTTGACGGTAGTATCATATATTGATCGCCTCTAACTTCAATAGAAGTCGTAAATTATTTAGTGTAATAAATTGAAAACAACATTGTAGAGATTCGTTCAAGAATGGAATTTTTGATAGTTCATATCTATCTGGTTAAATCGTTTAAATTATTAGAGATCTCTTAATTTTTTCAAAACACGGGCTTTCGGACTTTATTTATCAGTCTTGACGATAAGCATGGAAAATAAATGCTTCTCAACAAGAATACTTTGAAAATAAATCAATGGTAGAATAATTCAATTTTTTGAAGTTGTTCAAATAAATAGACTCCTATCACATGTTTAAACTTTGAAATCTAGTTTTTGTCATTATAGGTTCAATTTTGTGAGTAGTCCAAAGTAAGTTTTGAGACTACGTCTCTGATGTGAAGTCACTATGTTCATAACCTATTGAACAGACCTAGAAATTCAATTCTAGAATTGATAGATGGTTATGCTATGTTAATATAGATTTCAAAGTTTAAACATGTGATAGGAGTCTATTTATTTGAACAGCTGACAAAAGGCGGCAAATTTGAATTATTCTACCATTGGTTATTTTTCAAAGTATTCTTGTTGAAGGAAGTTCTTGTTCCATTTGATTTCCATGCTTTAATAAGTAAGACTGATAAATAAGTCAGCCGTGCTTTTTTACGGGTTTTGAAGAATGCTATTAAGGAGATCTCTAATAATTTAAACGATTTATCCGAATGGAAATACTGAACTATCAAAAAATTCCATTCTTGAACGAATCTCTACAATGTTTGTTTTCAATTTGATACACTAAATAATTTACGACTTCTGTTGAGTTCAGAACAAGAGGCGATCAATATGACTCTACAGAGTGCTCCGAAAAGAACTAACTCAAGTACTATCACGGTGTTCTTTGAGCTGAAAGAAAACAGAATATATCATTGGCTAAACATCGAATTCTCCTTATAAGTTTTCCTCTAATCCGCCCTTCTATTATTTTAAGACTTTTCATCATACCTAGATAATAGATAGACTCTACACGAAGTTTCAATAGTATGTATGGTTTTCAGAAAAAATAAGGGAAAGTTATTACATCCATATTTGTAAATTTGTTAGAATTGTTCACTGAACAATATTCAGTTAATAATAGGTCTACTCTGAATTCTTGCAGTCAAGTCGTCTTGAACAAGTAGGCCTACGTTTTTATTGTTGGATTAGCGGCAGAAGAATTGCGGATAATGATGTATCAAAATATGATCAAACGATTGATCAAAATATACCGTACATGACTATTATCATAGGGCTTACTAGTGTAGATAAGTTAGAAGTTCTATGTTGGAACCGATTCACGTTCTACCGCTCTCTTGGAAGCCCTATGAGGGCCCACTGTCCTGCTTTCGACTGAAAATCAGACTCTCCGGGTTGTAGTTCACTTACAATCCCATAGATAGCAGGAGCTAACGCGTCATGGTCAGAGAGAATAGAATATAGAAATAGAGTCGCCTTGCAGTAGCGCGGAGTGAGACAATACCCCCCGACTGCTAGTGTACTTACCTCGCCCGGCTGGTATGGTAATCTCATATTGAGCGGGCTTCGTAAATCATTCATAACTCAAGTTCAAATCAGAATATTAAAACGAAATTGACTTCTATGGCTATGTCAAATCATGCTCTACAAGTAATGTAATATACTATTTCATCGTAACAATAATATTTTCCAAGTTATTGTTTTACAAATCAAAATAGTGTAGTATTTGGTGATTGCGTGCATCTCTATTCTCTTCAGTAGATTTTTATGTTAGTTTATGTTTTATGGAAAAAGTATTGGATGTAATTTATAGTACTAGTTGAGATCTCCAATTCTATGTATGATATCATTAACTTGATGATCAAAGAACAGCAGATTACTGTGTTGAAGATCGGAAATAATAATAATTAGCCAAGCATCAAGGCTATTGTCCTGCGTAAACATTTCAATATCAGTTGAATGGTGTTTGCAAAAAACCTCTCTCTTTATGTAAACAACAACACAGTATTCATGGAAACGTTTTCATTAATGTAACTGCCAGTCGACATTTTTTCTATATTTATTAATTCTCCAGACAAGAAACTCTGTTCAATTTTTGGTTGAAATCAGCTAGTCTGCTATCGTTCAAAGTCACTTGTTCGAAACAAGTGAAACCTTGCCGTTTCTTACCATGGACATTGCCGTTTCTAAATGTGCCGGTTTACTTTGTTACGAGAAGTTGTCAGTGAATATGAGATAATAGTGGATAGAATAATTATGAGATTATGTCAATGAATGTGAGTGAGTGAATCACAGTGAATCAGAATGGGCAGAATGGGTGATATGTGTGGTGCATATGGTTGCAACAATCGATTTAAAAAGGCAGATGAAAAAGGAACACGAATTTCTTTACACCGTTTCCCAAAGGATCCAGAGAAGAAGAATAAATGGATTCATGCTATCAGGAGAAAGGACTGGACAGTGGACACCTTCACTTCATAGTCGTATTTGCAGTGAAGATTTCAAAGATAGTGATTTTATTAACGATTCCCCTTTTTGGCGTTATTTGAAAAACGATGCTATTCCATCTATTTTTCCCACAATTCCAAAACTTTTGCAGCCTATGCCGTCAACTTCAGGTACACGACGCGTTTTAAAGCGCACTCTCTCACCGATTCCATCACCAGCTTGCAAGAACAAGTCAGAAACTAATTGAAACTAGAAAAAATTGAAGAATATGAGAGCAAAAAATAAAAGAACAAAATCGAAAGTGGCGAACTTAAAACTATTATCAAAGCATTGGAGGAAAAAACTTATTGTCAGAGCATGGTAATTTGTTGAGTAATATTTCCAAAACTTCTTTTTGTTTGATGGACAGAGAGCCACAAAAGCTTTAAATTTTTTTGTCCCCTAACCCTAAGGCATACAATTTTGTAAGGCAAACGTTTCAGACTTCTCTACCACATCCAAGGACAATAGCCAAGTGGTATTCTTCCTTAAATGCTGAACCAGGTTTTAGTACGGAAGTATTCAGTATGCTCAAAGAGAAGTGTAAAAATAAGAATGGTTTGTTGTGTAGTTTGATGTTCGATTCAATGGCAATTCGACAACATATTGATTGATACTATTTAGATTGTCAAGGAATAACGTAGAAATCATGATAATTACAATGAAAAAAATCACGATGATAGTCACGATCCTTGTAGAGTATAATTTCACAAAGCAATCGATTTAAATTTTATTCCAATATTCTGATTTGAACTTGAGTTATAAATGATTTACAAAGCCTTCAAAAGCCTTGATGCTTGGTTAATTATTATTTCCGATCTTCAACGCGATCTTCTGCTGTTCTTCGATTATAAAGTTAATGGTATTATACATAAAATTAAAGATCTTAACTAGTACTATAAACTTCATTCAATACCACTTCCATTAAAAGCTATCTTAAAAATTAATTGAAGAGAATAAAGATGCGCGCAATCACCAAATACTACACTATTTTGATTTGTAAAACAATAACTTGAAAATTATCATAGTTACAATGAAATAGTATATCACGTTATTTGTAGAGCATGATTTGACTATACTATTAATGTCAATTTCGTTTTAATATTCCGATTTAAACTTGAGTTATGAATGATGTAAGAAGCCCGTACAATATGAGATTACCAGACCAGCCAGGCGAGGTAAGTACACTAGCAGTCGGGGGGGGTGTTGTCTTGCTAGCTTGCTGTAGAACCGGTATTGCAAGCCCAATCTACTCATATTCTATTATCGCTGGTCATGGTCCAAGCACCTTCTCCTTGTCACGGTCTAGCGTCTAGCTTTGCCTATGCTGGTCTAGCGTCTATTCTGGCTTATCAAATCAAAATCAGAACATTTTGAGAAAATCATGTTCTTTATTCAATGAGAGGTAGACTGGACTATATCTTACCAATACTTTTCTACATTGTATTGATTTAGAAAATATTAGAATCAGGGCCGTAGACAGGAATTACGGGCCCCGGGCAAAATCACCTGACCGGGCCCCTCATAACAGATTTAAAATGTTCCCATCTTTTCTATTTCATAGGTCCTATTCTAGAAGGGTTGAAAATATATGATTTAGTCTGTCCAAGCAAAAGACATCATGACACTCTGGCAAGATGAGAATATAGTTCTAGCTCGGTCAATATTGGTTCAAAAATTACTGATTTGGTCTCAAATTGTAGATCAGAATGTTTCCCACAATTGAGACCAAATCAATAATTTTGTCTTCTTTTCTTTGGATACAATACAATGCAAAAATTGAACATGAAGGATTCTTTAACATAAATTTAGAAGTTGTACCTACAGAAAGTGAGCTTATGGAAGTAGTTAGTATCAGTATCAGTGCTTGATTTCTAAAAAAAGAGGTATGGGGGTCCGGGGGTCCGGTAAAGAGGGTCCGGGGTCTTCACCCACGGAAATTTTTAAAAAATCACACTTAAAATGGAGCGTTTTTAGTAAATCTGGGCAATGTTTTGTAGCAGTGTTTTATGAAACTAATAATAAAATTTTGAAGAACGAATAAAAATCATAAAGCTCTTTTGGACCCGGTATGGTTTTTACCATTTCAACAACACTATATAATCTACATAGGCCTAAATTCTTCTCAAGTTTTAAAATATCCAGTTTAAAAATAAAAATATGATTCAGAATAAAATTGCATTGTGTTGAAAAAACAACTCTCCTCAATAACAAGCAATATCATGCTCCAATTAAATAAAAAGTTTTTAAACATTTTAGGATGAGTGATTGACAAAAATGACATTAAAAATAGAAAACAAACATGAAAAATTATTCTTGTTTCTAAATTTTTTTAAAGAAAAAAGGTATGGGAGCGCCGCTCCCACGCGTTCTCCCTGAAATCAAGCCCTGGTTAGTAATTATATAACAACTACAAACCGGGAAAAAAGAGCTATATTGGCTCTCTGGGGCCTGAGCTCATGGGCCCTTGGCGACTGCCAGGTTACCACTCAGGACCGACTGACTGGGCCTGAATAAATAGGAATATTATATTCTTTTAAATATTCAATCCATGGAGTTTTGAAATTTATTCCAGTTTTTAAGAAATGTGTCTTTAAAATTAATGGTTGAGTAGTTCAAGAAATCAAGTCTAATTCAATTCTAATTTTTTTTAAATGATAATTTTCATAGCTAATTATTATGAACCTGTATAATTGATTAAAACATTTTTAAAACTAATTTTTCCGGGCCCCTGTCAACAATTTATGGGCCCGGGCCCCTGGCGAATGACCCGCAAAAACCTGTCTGTCTACGGCCCTGATTAGAATAAACTAACTTACTGCAGATTATTTCATAGCAATAATATGCCTGTAATTTTAATTCTGCCTTGTAATTGTTCTGTAATAATTTTAAATGCTAATTAAAAGATCCGAATAACATTTTTTTCCTATCATTTATATCCACTGTCTCTACAGATTTTTCATTAGGTTCAAGAAATCAAATTCTTGATTTCTGTTCAAAGTGTGATATTTAAGTGTGTTGTCTATGGTGGGGAAGGAATGATCAATGGGAATGGGACTGACTCCAGGACTACTTCGAGGATGTTTTCCTACAGGAATACAATAAATTGAATAGCACTTCATAATAATCAGTGGGCCTACAATTATTGAATAATTATCGTAACCTCATAAACTGAATAATTGATCATAAAAGTGATTTCTTATTTCGATACAAATTAGTTTTGTTTTTCTTACTTTTAATAAGTAATTAAAAAAGATACGTTGAGAACCAATAAACGTAACAAACTCCCTGTTTCTAAGCAGATAAGTATTTACGGAACTTTCTTATCACAGTTTTGTTTGAGTAACTTAGGAAGCAACATAAGGATCAGTATGAAGCTACGAAGCAACGGAGTGGGTCTGCTTTTTATCAGCAGCCGCGCCAGGCCAGGATTGGAATTCGAGAAGCTCTGTTGTTGTTATGATACCCTGGTAGCGAAACGTCACACCGCGAGCTTTCCAGCTGCTTCGCATTCCACATTCCATGATGATGAACGGACTTCGACTCCCTCCCACCCATGGGAGGGAGATGCAGTGGAAGGCCTAGGGCCTGAAGAAGACTTTGTCAGTTAGACAAAGACTTTGAAGTTATTAATTGTCAAGTTGTCAAGTAGTATGTAGACCATACCATTCATTGTAGAATTGTTTTCTATTTAAAATAATTATTATCAAAGTACCCTTTTTGATTTTTTTGCATTGAAAAATAATTCAAAAAGGGTACTTTGATAATTATTTAAAATAAAAAACAGTGATAAAAGTAGCCCTGAGATTGAGGAAACACTATTGTAGAATGTATAATAATTATAATTATATGCACCTTAATGTAATAGAGAAATATATATGGAACTACAAAATCATTCTATTCCAACATTTTCATATCATACCAATTCACAAATCCAAGAACAAACAAAAAATTACAGACCTATTGACCTCTTAGCTTCTGTTTCTTAAATTATTAGAAAAAAGTGTGTCATTTTGGAGGTAAAATTGTTAGAATATTTGGCAAATAACGATATTCTAGCTTATTTTTTATCATTTATTATATAAATAATTATGGGCCACTAGCCCACTGGGGGGCTGGTAGCATCGATTATCATTGTACTATCAATTATATGAGTTGATGTATAGTATAACATACCAAAAGTAACGTGAAAATTAGCGTAATTTACGCTACATACTACTCTTGAAATGTAGCGACGCGATAACGCCATTTTTCAACAATAAGGGTTATAAATGGATAAGGAATCATAAAATTGTATTTTTCATTAATGGAAGTTGAAGAGAGTCGGATTCTAAAGAAAAAGTTAAATGGCGGCGATTGTGTAAATCTTACCCTAGTGGTTATTAGCCTTACTAAATGGTTTTACCCAAATCTCGGCAATAGCGATCAAAAATCGCAAAATCGCTACCAAACACAAATTCATCACTTATGCTATGTTTTGTCAATTTTGCGATTTTTGATCGCTATTTCCGAGATTTTGGTAAGATTTACTCAATCGCCGCCATTTAACTTTTTCTTTAGAATCCGACTCTCTTCAACTTCCATTAATAAAAAATACAATTTTATGTTTCCTTATCCAGTTATAACCCTTATTGTTGAAAAATGGCGTTTTCTAGCATATTTTTTCCAATTATCTCAATAACTGTTGAAGTTACAAACTTTGAACTGGTTTCATTGAATTCCTCAGCTAATTTTACTTAGGAATTGATTATTTTAGAACCTCACTAAAGCCTCTAAAAAATTAGAAAAATTTATATATTTTGAAAAATCTCAATTTCCCGCCATTGTTATCTCAGTAACAGAGCGTTTTTGGGGGTTGGTCCCATAGAACGTTTTTGTCTACTTGGTGTAAGGAATCAGCCTGAGAAGTATTGCACATTCCACCAGAAGCACCCTGTATATTTTAACATCAAAATATTGAAAAAAAACACCTGTAGCTGATTTTGGAGGAATTCTATTCTTGGAAAAGTAATCCTTAACTTCCTAAAATAGGTCAAATATCGATATTAATTGAACTCTACTTCTCATTCTCCACACCTTTTGAAGAGACTGGATAGTGGATTTATCGTTACTTTATGAGTTACATCACATTTAAAAGCATTTACAATAATTTTTTAGTTTTCTTAATGGGGGTTTGATCGAATGTCAAAAACATTTTCTTTCTATTGGGCCGATTTCTGTTTTCATTTTTTTAATCAACGCAGATTTTAATCCCCTTCAATCCCGAGCATTTTGCTCTAGGATCAACCAACCGTTTTCGAGTTTTATGCGAAAAACTGAAAAAATTGTACCTTCTAAACCCCCTCCCACCCTATGCTCATCCCCCAGGTTCGGGGACTTTAACCTAACAACTATCACCTATCAACTAAATATGGTAATATACCAAATATACTAAATTGGTAATATACCAAATGGTTTGATTGATGCATCTACTGCTCTCCAAAAAATCCCAGCCATGGAAAGTAATTTTAAATGGAGTGATGTGACAGGTCCTGATATTGTTAACATTGTAAATGGTTTCAGCCCTTCAAAGGCAAAAGATATATGGCATGAGTGTTGCTCTTCTAAAACAACTAATTGTTCCCCTGTGCTCGATAATTGCTTGTCTAATTAATAAGTGTATGGATCAGGGTGTCTTTCCAAATGAGCATACATGTTTTGTGTAATGATGTATTTGAATGTCTTGTACTGTGTTGTGACTTGGCCTAATGTGCATATGTATTTTTTGGCTGAAATAAATCATTGAACTAACCTATCAACCTATCACCTACCAACTAGTCTAAGGCCGGTATTACACGATAATAGTTCTATGATCATAGTTGGTCATATGGAAAGAGATGAAAATACGAAATCATATTTTTGTCTCTTTCCATATGATCATAGAACTATTATAGTGTAATACCCCCCTAAACAAATCCCCGAGGTAAAAAAAATTGGGGACTATTTCATGCAATTTATCTATAATGCACTCTATCTTTTATTTACTGGACTTAATTCGGTCAATCCTTCTCTCTCTTTCTCAAACAATTCCTTGCAAAGAAGAACGTTATAACAGCACGGTCAAGGAGAGAGTGGGAAGAGTCAGACAAGCCGGTTTTGGTGAGAGCGATGCGATCGATGGTGGGTGGTGGGTGGCTGCGCCTCGGCCGATCATCTTCTAGAGCGGCGACTACCAGGCGATCAGAACAGCGCCGAAGCACTCGTCGCACAGTATTTCAACTGAGAAGTAGCTGCGCGTACCTGCTGCTGCTTTCAGCTACCCTGTTCCTGCGCCGCACTCTTTTGATCGGCGCTCATCTTGGTTGGCTTCCCGGACCGTCGTCGGCCGGCCGATCCATTTTCGAACTAATTGACCGAACGTGAGGTCTAAGATTCAAGTCGACGATTTTGCATTTGTTTGTATGTATGTTTATATGTATGTATGTATGTTCCGCATTTACGACTGAACGCGGCAATACATTCTAATGAAATTTGACAGGGATGTTCCTCTTGAAACCGCGCGTCGATGTATTTTATATGTAAGGTTTTTTGACAATTTTCATATTAAGGACGAAAAAAGGAAAAAAGGATTGAACTATTCTCTGATATAGGTATACTCCATAAATGATTTGATAGTATATTTATGTTGATATTACTAAAACATGTGATATTATGACATTCATAATAGAAAAATTATCAAAATTTCTACTTCAGATGATATTCTTTCATTGCAGTCAGTTGAGATATTTCAGATTATTAAGGTACGTTTTTCTTTATGCGAAACGGTCAGACGGTCGACCACAGGCTAACAACAAGAGCTGTGATACAGCTAGCTGTTCGACTGCAGCCGAACGTCGGACTTTTTCAGTGGCGTATTTAGCGGGGGCCCAGGGGCCCGGCCCCCCC